>AYEL01060823.1:0-18522 GCA_000484575.1 Olivierus martensii | reverse complement strand
TTTTTGTGCAATGTTTAGCTCCTGGGCAATAGAAACAGTGCTTATATGACGGTCGGACTCGGCCATTTCGATGATTTTATCCACATTTTCGACAATTGGTCTTCCAGAGCCTGGCGCATCTTTAACATCGAAATTACTGGAACAGAATTGACAAAATCAAAACTGGCTTGATTGGCAGTTACAGTATCAGAACCATAAACACTATTCACATTTTCAGCTGCCTGGCTTGCGTATTTTCTCTTTGCTGGTGTCCATCTTTGACCTGAGCTCAAGCAAAACTGAGTCAACCATTCAAAAAAACTGTCAAATAAGATTTTTAGTACGAAATGTCAGCTTTCTAACGCCATCTAGTGTAAAACGATCGAACTTTTAGAGCGCGAGATTACAATTTATTAAAGCCATCTATTGGAAAAATAATGGATTTCTTTTTACTAGACCTGATATTTTGTTTATAGGTTTTTTTACTTTTCAGTCATTTTGAATATTTATTGATCATTGTGATCCTAAACAGCCAAACTTCCCCTAGCAGTTTATTATTTGAATTAACTGCCAAATTAATAAATAATTTTAAATTTACACTACGGTGCCACCATCTATCGGATTAATAATTATTAATTTAAATTTTAGGCTAAGGTGGCACCATCTATTATTTACTAATTGAACTTTAATTTTTACTAATTTTCAAATAAACCACTAGGGGAAGTTTAGCTGTTTAGGATCATTTGGATTGTGTGTATCCCCTTAGAATTGCTAATTTATGATTGATTATTGATCATTATAAATATTTTAAAATATCCTCTAGAAACCAAACTAATGATATTTTCTTGATTGTATCAAAATGAAATTGTATAAATCACTGAGAGATATAGATATATTTATGAAGTTGTTAATATTTAAATGAAAATTGATTATAATTTGGCATTTTTTTATAATTTTAAATTGATAAATATTTTTATTTAATTATCAGGTGAATTAAATTTTCATCATATATTATTTCGATAAATATTTGAAATTCATAACAACCAAATAGATTTGTATTAGAAGTATTATTATACAAGATATTTAATATTTTTAAGATTTTGATATTTTGAAAATAACTAAAAATGTAAGAAATATAAACTTGATAATTTAACAGTTTCAAAATTTTAAATTGAAATAAATTAATTATGATAGTTAAACATGATCATTAATATTCTACAATGTTCTTGTTGTTGGTATTTATTTACAAATATTTAAGTATTCGATTGTGACAAATTTAACATATATAAGTAGATCATTTGTATATTCACTGTATTAACCTTTTATTGAAGATATATGATATACAACAAAATTTCAATTATTTGATTATCCAATTTTCACTTACAACCGTCATCAAATTCTTGGTTGGATAATCTGGGGGTATTCAGCATTAGATTCAATTGTGTTTATCTTTTATTGCCAAAATGTAAATAAAGAGTGTCTTGTGACTATGCAAAATATTAAATTTCTAATATATTGGAATGTCAAAAAAGATTACAGGAAATTATTGTGGGAGAAGAAGTAACACATCAAAATTATCATAATATAATGATTTCCTTCTTACAGAAAATAATTATTTGTGGTGTAATCTGATCTAGACATTTCTCATTTGTATTACTTTATATCATATAATCAACTCTTTCCAGATATAAATTTGATAATTAATATATCATTGTATTTTTGAAAACAAATTATTTTAGTTTCCTATTTTTATAAAAATATCATATAAAATAAATTCATTTTACTAATCTTAAATTTTAGAGCAGAAAAAGTAAAGCATATTAAATCAGAAAAATCTGAAAAAAAGAGAAAAGCTGAAGATAGCGATGATTATAAGGTATTAAATATTTTCCAACATATATTTCTGATATTACTATATATTTATTAAATTAAAAATAAATTTAAGAATATAAAGTTAGTATTATTTAAAAGTAATCTGTTTTCATTAAATCAGCACTATATAATTTGCTATATTATAACAGCAAAATATTCTGCTATTATAAGAATAAAAAAAAATATTAAGTGCATCAATACTGAAATTGTTGCACTCAAAAAGTATCTCAGCATTTTAGTGATCTCATACAGTATATTTAAAAGTATACTGAAATATACTGTATGAGATCACTAAAATTCATTCTTATATTATCATTGAATGATTTATCATCGGAATCCTCTTTTTTAAACTACTCTACTGGATAGAGTAGTTAAAAAGAGGATATTTTGGAGAATTTTTTGTTTATTAAGCATTTATTGTAAAGCTATAAGAGATTTTGCTATTATAAGATATCAAAGTAGTTAATGCTTGGTTTAGTTAAAATAGATTAATTTTGAAAAATACAAGGTTGTTCAATAAGTTCGCGGAGCGCCATCTATTAGTCAAAATTAGAACTAAAACTTCGACGCCATTTTCATATTTGTTCTTTCTTAGAAACACGTCAAAAGTTTCATTTCGATCTGTTAATTTATTCATTGTTTAACCGCCTAAATCTCTTTCAGTCAATCGACGGTCTTCCAATACCATATCCGGTATTTTTCCGATGATTTCCGGTGTTGATGCAGTTTTTGGACGTCCCTCTCGCAGATCGTCTTCAAGGCTGGTACGACCACTTTTGAACAAACTAGCCCACTTGCAAACCATTGTTTTTGAAGGAGCAGATTCACCCAACACATTCACCATTTCGGTATGAATTTCCATTGCCTTTAAACCTTTCTTTACAAAGAATTTAATAACTGCACTTTGCTCAATTTTATCCATATTGAAAAAAAGGCACAACACGTTAGATATAAAGGGCGGTTAAACAATGAATAAATTAACAGATCGAAATGAAACTTTTGACGTGTTTCTAAGAAAGAACAAATATGAAAATGGCGTCGAAGTTTTAGTTCTAATTTTGACTAATAGATGGCGCTCCGCGAACTTATTGAACAACCTTGTACTTAATATTGTATTATCTTAATTCTAAGGTACATTGGCAATTTACCAATTTCCATGTATAATTTTCCCTTTCTTTTCTCCCTATTATTGATAGATGGAAATAAAAGAATAAAATTATATAAATTCTTTTGTCTGCCTAGAAAAATATTGCCATAAAAACCCAATTATAAACTCAATTTTCTTTAAAATATCAATAGTATAAAATATAGGAAGGGACATTATATTCCAATTTCTGAAATAATAATTGATTAGAAGCAGAGCCGAATTTGTATTTTTAGGGGCTCTAAAACGAGCAAGGCTTTGGGGCCCCTAAAAATTCAAATCAGCTATGTCTAATTTTAAAGGCTCCTTATAACTTACAAGGAACTTTTAAAATTTTACTTTTTATCTAGCACTTTAATAAAACTCATTTCTTTTATTAAAAGTTTATAAAAGTTGAAAACTGATTGATAGTTTTGGGGGCCCTAGGACTCGGCCTGTTGGTAAATCCAGCCCTGATTAGAAGATGTTCTTTACTAGAAATCCATTGTCTTATTTATACTTCCAACACACTGAGCATAAAGTAGATTTTTACTAATTCCATGCCTCCATATTCTGTAAATGATTTTCTAGAAATCCTAGATAAAAATATGTTTTCTTATACAGTGTGTGCCAAAAGTTTGGATCTATAGAAAAATTAGATATTTTAGTTTTATAGTTAACCAGAGATATTGAATAATACATTAGAAAATAGAAGTTTTAAAGTGCTGAAAAGAAAAAATATTAAAAATGAATATGCTCAGATCAATTTTTTCCTCTTAAGGAAGGTTTAGAGAAACCTGTATAAAGAATTAATATGTGCATGAACTTAATATTTTATAATATGAAATGAATTCTTTATATTTAATAAAAGTAACAGTAAAATGCTTTAGTATAGTTTTATTTATTTATTTGTCCTAATGGTCCAGACTTTTGATATACATTGTATGTGTAAATATAATATTCCTAGAAAATATGCCATTCATTGCTTGGCTTGGATACAATAAAATAGTTGATAATCCTCCACTTCTTCTGTTGATAGTTACAATATATGATCTTGTTGCCTTCAAATTTTAGGACCTCAACTGTATTGAAATGCAATATTGTCAGTGAATATTAAAATAGCCATTTTAATCTTCACTGACAATAAACTTCAACTTGTCATGAGTCTATATTTATAAACAAATGTAGAAAGTGAAGTCCTTGAACTTTAAAATAACCAATTATATCTACTAAATAAATATAAAATTATATATCACTTAAATATATTACTGTATTGATATAAATTAATTTTAGCCAGTAAAGAAGATCAAGAAAGAAAAGGACACTAAGAAAGCAAAAACCTCACAAAGTGAAACTCCACAAACTCCAAAGAAGAGAGGTAAACAGGAGGAAGAAGTTGAAGTTTGGAAATGGTTTGTTTTTTAAATATATAATAATATTTTATAAATATCTAAAATTTTTCATATGAATTTATTTTTATTAATATTATTCTTATTATTTTTGTTTTAGGTGGGAAGAAGAGAAATATGATGGTGGTATTAAATGGAAAACACTTCAACATAATGGACCAGTTTTTGCACCCCCATATGACCCACTCCCCAAAAATGTTAAATTTTATTATAATGGCAAGTTTTTTAATAATAATCATCATAAAATTTATTTGAAAAGAAATTTTAATTATGTAAATTTCTTAAATAGGAAATCCAATAGTGTTAAGTCCAGAAGCTGAGGAAGTTGCTGGATTCTATGCTCGAATGTTAGATCATGACTATACAACTAAAGATGTGTTCAATAAAAATTTTTTTAAAGATTGGAGAAAAGTAATTTCTGTGAAATTGGCATAATTTAATAAAAAATTTAAAAATCAGATACAGAAATAATTTCTTTATTAAATATTTTAGGTAATGACATCCCAAGAAAGGGAACTCATAACGGATCTGAAAAAATGTAATTTTACAGAATTAAATGCTTATTATAAATTGAAATCAGAAGAAAGAAAGAACATGACAAAAGAAGAAAAAAATGTAAGTAATAAAGAAAATTTAAATTAAATTTATCTGAAAAATATATATTGTATAATAAATATTTCCAGCAACCATGGTATAAGTTTTCCTAATTTATCATAAAATAATTTTTTAATAAAGGAAATAAAAAAACAAAATGAAGAATTACAAAAGACTTATGGATTTTGTATAATTGATGGCCACAAACAGAAAATTGGAAATTTTAAAATTGAACCTCCTGGATTATTCCGAGGTCGTGGAGAACATCCCAAAATGGGAATGCTTAAGAGAAGGGTTCAGCCAGAAGACATTATCATCAATATTGGAAAGTATGTCTAATATTAAGTCTTGAAATTGGTTTGTTAATTTTAATAATAAAAATAACATTTGAAATTTTATTTTCCTTATTATTAAAAATATAATTTAATAAGCATGCAGGATTAAAAAGCATGATTTATATTTATGTATAATTCATGTACTCATGATTTTATTACCTATTATCTTAAGTTTATGCTTTAATAATGTATACTTATTTCCAAATAACTAGTTTTTATTCATATACACAGCAGAAATCTGTAGGTTTGTGTAAATATCAGTTTATATTATATTTTGTGTTTAATTATATACTATATTGCTTAGGTTCTTAAATTATTATAATATTTTAATTGATTATATTACTTTTCTGTATTGCATGTTTTTACTTCTGTTAATAAATCATTTATTTCTTCTGCTAAATCAAACAATTCTTAAATTTTAATGTGTAGAATGCTGTTTAATTGAGGTTTTGTATAATCTAAGATCAATGGACAATGTCCACATTAGATATTGTGTATGTGTGATAGTAACATAGCCACTTATTGGCAAAATTTATAATCTATTAACTGTGACACTATGTGTATGAATGCCTATAATGTATTGTTAAATCATAGCATTGTTTGGGGAAAAACACTGAATGATATTCCTGAAATGAAAAAGGAAGTTATTGAACAATACTTGGAAGCATCCTCCAACAGGGGAAAAACACTGAATGATATTCCTGAAATGAAAAAAGAAGTTATTGAACAATACTTGGAAGCATCCTCCAACAAAAGATACAAGTGTGTTATTGATAATTATATCAAATCAATGTTCATAGCCAAGCTCAATATGATGGAATGAGCTTTAAAATATTACAAACTGAAGCATTTTACGCAGTTTGTTTCATAAAAATCTTTAAATATTTATTTGAATAAAGATTTTTATGCAACCAATTGCATAAAGTGCTTCAGTTTATAAAAATAATATTGTTATATAAAGACCTATTATTATATTACTTTTCTGTATTGCATGTTTTTACTTCTGTTAATAAATCATTTATTTCTTCTACTAAATCAAACAATTCTTGAATTTTAATGTGTAGAATGCTGTTTAATTGAGGTATTGCATAATCTAAGATCAATGGACAATGTCCACATTAGATATTGTGTATGTGTGATAGTAACATAGCCACTTATTGGCAAAATTTATAATCTAATAACTGTGACACTATGTGTATGAATGCCCTATAATGTATTGTTAAATCATAGCATTGTTTGGGGAAAAACACTGAATGATATTCCTGAAATGAAAAAAGAAGTTATTGAACAATACTTGGAAGCATCCTCCAACAGAAGATACAAGTGTGTTATTGATAATTATATCAAATCAATGTTCATAGCCAAGCTCAATATGATGGAATGAGCTTTAAAATATTACAAACTGAAGCATTTTACGCAGTTTGTTTTATAAAAATCTTTAAATATTTATTTGAATAAAGATTTTTATGCAACCAATTGCATAAAGTGCTTCAGTTTATAAAAATAATATTGTTATATAAAGACCTATTTTATATTTATTTTTTTTATTAAAAATTAATTTATCTTTGAACTAAAACTTTGGCTTGTGTAATCTGAATTTAGACTTATTACATATCAATAAATAAATAAAAATCTAATTCTTGATATTTAGAAAATTTTAAAAGCATTAGTATAAGTCAAGCACTTAGTGAAAAATATTGTAAAACTTAATAAAAATGACTTTTTGATGCTCTATAATGCTTAAAAATCGATACATACTTTGGTTATAAGAAATCTCTATAGAGATAATTCTATAAAACCCTGGCTCATTATCAATTTTAACATCATTCATTAGTTTAATTTTCTTTTATTTATCATCAGTTGTGAGTTCTGGGAGCTCTTGTAAGTTCTTAAAAATGCTCTACTTATGCATAGTTTTTGTAAATATAAAAAAAAATTCATTAATAAACAAGCTCAAAATGGTAGTATTAAGATATTTATTATATATATATATATAAACATATTTTTTTTAGCTTGAGGAAGCCATCATCAATTTTAATTTAATAAATGATTAGAACAACAAAAACAAAAGAATACATTTTAAATTTAAAACGTGTCATAAAACCTACTTTCTAAAAGGTATAAGGTATAAACGTGTCATGTTCTTACAAGTTAAGTATATTTAATGCTAAATTATATAATTACATAAAATTGAAAATAATAAAATTAAAAAATTATACAATTTTAAAATAAAAGAAAAAATTGATATATGCTTTGATCCTAAGAAATTCTCTGTAGAAAGAATTATTTTATTTTTGTTGTTTTTTTTCTAATCATATGTTTCTAATCATAATTTATATGTTAGAATTGAAAAGTTATTAGTGTAGAACAGACAATGGATATGGGCCTAATCTTATAAGCCTCCATTCCTTTCAGAAAGAAGGTTAAAAATATACATAAATATATTATTAAAAACAGATTCAAGTGATAAAAATAACTCTTCATGTTATGGTCTAAGTCAGCTTTGAATATATTATAAATGACATGGTCCTTCCAATGGTTCTATTGTAACCAGTAATTAAATATTGCACAATATTTAAGATGATGATATGTTTATATTAGCAATTTGTTACATATAAAATTAAATAATAATTTTTCATTATACTAATTTTAACAGAGAAGCAACAGTTCCACCACCACCTGAAGGACATAAATGGAAAGAAATAAGGCATGATAATACAGTTACCTGGTTAGCATGTTGGTCTGAAAATATATTAGGACAAACTAAATATATCATGTTGAATCCAAGTTCAAAATTAAAGGTAGGCACTTAATTATTACTTATCAGTAATTACAATTTATGAGTTCTGATGTGAGTATATCTGGTACATTATGTTTATATTCTTGAAAAATATGCTTAAAATAAGATTAATTTTCCCATAAAGATTAATGTAAAAATAGAAAGTTATAAGCACTAGTTACATAGAAAACACCTTTTTTATTCACCAAATTAAATATACATTGAAATGTTTTTGATTCAAATAAGTTATAACAAATATGGAGGGGGGAAAACAACTTGCTTAATACTAAAGATAAGTCCATACAGCTCTATTAGCAAGTATTACCGTAATAAAAATTCTTGCAATAGTTGCTAATAGAGCTGTATGGACTTATCTTCAAATAAGTTGATACATAAACAGTTATAATATTCTTTACTCTAATTGGCCTCAACTCAAGATGCTTTACTCTGCTGCACTGCACTCAACTTATGTAGTGCAATCTTCAAATAAGTTGATACATAAACAGTTATAATATTCTTTACTCTAATTGGCCTCAAGATACTTTACTCTGCTGCACTGCACTCAACATATGTAGTACATTAAAGTAGGATTGGCTGGAATTTCCTGGGTAACAACTGGCTGTTATAGAATAATAAAAATACCACATCCCTTTAAATAGCTTGAGGATGTTTATGTTCAAATTTTCTCACTTTTTGTGTTTAGATCAATTAAAATGAAAAAAAATGAATGATTAAGAAATATTATTACTACAATTAATCAATATTTTTGTATTATCTACAATATTTTATAGTTTTTCAGAATTTTATAACTCATCATAGGAAAAATTCAAATTTTACTTAAAATTTCAAAAATATAATTTATTTCATATCAAAACCAGAATTAATTGTAATAGACTAATAAATCAAAAGGAAGTAACAAAAAAATCCAAATTACAAAACAACTTTTGTGAAAACATAATTTAAAAAAAAATTTTGACAACTTAAAAAATTTAGGAACTCTCATCGTTTTACTTAAAATTTCAAAAATATAATTTATTTCATATCAAAACCAGAATTAATTGTAATACACTAATAAATCAAAAGGAAATAACAAAAAAATCCAAATTACAAAACAACTTTTGTAAAAACATAATTTAAAAAAAAATTTTGACAATTTAAAAAATTTAGGAACTCTCATCAGATGCATATATTTTCAACAAAAAAGCCAATCCTCAATATCTGTATTAATTAAATCAGTATTGAATTTTATTTAACCCTATATTTACTGTTTCCATTCCAGCTCCATGATAATTAGACATTGCAACAGTTGGCAGATGCTGATTATACATAATGTATATACATGACAATGGACCTTAACGAATTAATCCAGCATTTACAGATCAGTTTTTTTGTGTTTATTTTTTGAAAAATTTTTTTTTTGATAGTGGTTTCTAAATTTTTTCAGTTGCCAAAATATTTTTTTAAAATTATATATAAATAAATATTAGTTACATTTCAACTATTCAAAAGAATTTGGTTTTCTATTCCATCTTGTCCATTTTATAGTGTAATTTATCAAAGTATTCTGGTTTTGAAATGAGATAAATGATATTCTTAAAATTTTAAATAAAAATCAAAATTTTTATATGATGAGCTATAAAATGCTTGAAACTGGAAAAAAGATATTGCAGATAATAGGGAAATATTGGTTAATTCTGTTAAACAAAAATATATCTTAATCATTTATTTTATTTTTTATTTCATCTTCACAAAAAATTTAGAAAATCATGAAAAACAAAAAGTAAACATCCTGGGCCATTTATTGTGGGGTACTTATTACTTTACAGTAACAATTTGCTTCCCAGGAAATTGCAGTGAAGCCTAGTTTATCCTACTGCTTGTGGTATTGGTTGAGTTGTTACAATAAACTATCCTGAGTCCAATTAAAATAGCATAAAGAATATTACACTGTTTATGTAGGAGATGAGACTATTTTCCTATATTTTAGGAATTTTTGATATATATATTAAAAATTTTATAAAAGTACTGTTAAAAATTTTACAAATGATATAAGAACAGCTATAAACAAGTGAGTTCTGCTGCTTCTAATACCACACAATAAATTTACTATATTCACACTGAATAAATAAATTTTATTATAAACCTTATTTTAAATTAGTAAAAGACTTACAACTATAAGAAATCACAACAAGTATAAACAACTGAGTTCCGCTGCTTCTACTGACAAAAGAAATCACAAGTACTTGAAGCAGGATAAATACACTAATTTATTATTAGATATATATAATATGCAGTACATATACTAATAATATAATTGTTTCCACTCGCTTGAGATTACCGGCTGAGGAGGGCCATAATAGGCCGAAAGCGTTTCCGGAAAACAATTATATTATTAGTATATGTAGTGCATATTATATATATCTAATAATAAATTAGTGTATTTATCGTGCTTCAAGTGCTTGTTGTGATTTCTTGTGATATAAGAACAAGTTAGGAAAAATGAAATATTAATAAAAAAATATTTCATTGAATTTATGTAATTTTTAATAATTATATCATGTAACTTCAGTCAACAAAAATTACAGTCTTGTTTTTATAAATAATTTCTGAAAATTTCAACTGAATTTTTTCAATTTCATAGATTTATTAATATTTTCAAAATAACAGACTTTTTGAAAAATAGAATGATTTTGTCCAGAACTACTTGTCATTATTAAAAATGAAAATTAAATCAGGAATTTTCTAAGTGTTTTCCAATACAATCATTCTAAACACTGTGATTAAGTGTTAGATCTAACAACATTTTTTGTTTTTAGATTATAAAAGTATCTCTCTTAAATCTGATTTGTAAAAAAATTAAATTTTTTATTAATATTCTTCTGTTATATGAAGAAAATAGTAAAGTAATGTTAGTGAATTATATTTTCTGTTTAGGGAGAGAAAGATTGGCAGAAATATGAGACAGCTCGTAAACTTAAAAGTCTTGCTGAAGGAATTCGTCGCCAATACATGGAAGATTGGAAATCTAAAGAAATGAAAGTTCGACAAAGAGCAGTAGCACTTTATTTTATTGATAAGGTATTTATTTTTGTTAATTATTTGATTTAGTTTGTAAAAAAGATATAGAATATTGAATTGTAATTGTTTTATTGATAAGGTATTTATTTTTGTTAATTATTTGATTTAGTTTGTAAAAAAGATATACATTCATTCATTTGGTTGTGTAATAAATGGAAAACTCTAATAAACAAGTGTGATATTTTAAATAATAAATACAAACAAAAGTGAACTGTATTTTCCACATTATTTTAAATTAATATTTTAAAATACGTTTAGCATGAAACAATACATAATAATTTTAATTGTAATATGATGTATAATAAAGAAATTGGATTGCTTTATCAACTTGCATTATGACATTTTTTCTTGAATGATTTTTGTTTAATAATATAAACTACATGTGCTTTAAAATATTGTATTTCAGTGTTCAATTTCTTGCAGTCTTTATCAAACTTTTCACTCTTACTTTATTATCAATTTTAAATTAAATTAGTAGGAGAATTGAATGATATTGGTAAGAAGTTTAGAAAAGGATTAAAACTCTTAAGCAGATGGAATGAGACACTTACCAATATTCAGCAAGAGTGATGGAAGGAAAACTAAAAAACACCATGATTCTAGAACAAGAAATTTTCTTTTTCAGAAGTTTAGAAAAGGATTAAAACTCTTAAGCAGATGGAATGAGACACTTACCAATATTCAACAAGAGTGATGGAAGGCAAACTATAAAACACCATGATTCTAGAACAAGAAATTTTCTTTTTCGTGCTTATTCTCTTTTACAAAAATGCATTTAGATTGGTGGATCATCCTTCCTCAGTTTGTTCTTTGAGATTTTATAAAATATATTACAATTAGTAAACTACTTTCAGAACAAATTTCTATTGCTTATTCTCTTTTACAAAAATGCATTTAGATTGGTGGATCATCCTTCCTCAGTTTGTTTTTAGAGATTTTATAAAATATATTACATTTAGTAAACTACTTTCAGAACAAATTTCTACAGACTTAACTTAAATGCTGATTATTAATTATCTTGATAAGTATTGATTTATTGATTATTACTTATTGGAAACTAATTTCAGGATATTATATTTCAATAAATTATCACTAATATATTTTGAATTGTATTAATAATTGATAATTATATGTAAAATTAACATTTTGAAAATTATCATATGGTATTTCTCTTTCCATTAATGAGCTAAGATTATGATTTTTCAACATTGTATAAAAATAGTTCTCTTCTTTTGTTAATTGCCAATAAAATTATGCTGTTATTATGTAGCAAAATACAAGTTATATTTCAATAAATTATCACTAATATATTTTGAATTGTATTAATAATTGATAATTATAACAGTTATACGTGTAAAATTAACATTTTGAAAATTATCATATGGTATTTCTCTTTCCATTAATGAGCTAAGATTATGATTTTTCAACATTGTATAAAAATAGTTCTCTTCTTTTGTTAATTGCCAATAAAATTTTGTATTTTGCTACATAATAACAGCATGTTGTTTTTAATTCTCATTTAACAACTTCTCAAGTTTGAGTTTTTTTCAAATATGAATAATCAAAAAAATTAAAAATATAAACATTAGTTGCAATAAATAAATGCTAAACATTCATTAAAAGGCATTTCAAACCATATATGTATGACTGTTTGTAATAATAATTCCATCAATTACTACAAAATTGAAAAATAAAAATTGCTGCCAAGAAGTGTAAGTAATTAACATAAAGTGGAAGTATAATATGATGATAATACCTCTAGCTTTATTGTCATATTATATAAATAACTTCCATTATCAGATTGTGTCTAAGACAGTAGTTTGTTCATATGTATTAAAACTCATCTGCTTATTTGTTAATAATAATGAAGAATAAAAATTCTTTTAATATTTATATGGAATATAAAAATCATTGTTTAATCATAAACTATTGATCTTATTGGTCTTTATTTAATTTTATTGTGGTCAAATTGTGTTGCTGAGAATAGAATCACTGATTTTAACATTTTAGGAATTGATTCTTAATTTAAGAATTCATTCCAAGAATGATTTAACTTGTAAAATCAAGAACTATCTATATATCCAATTATACTTTTTAATTTTGGAAAAAAATCAATTATGCAATTTTTAAAATCATGATTTCTTATATTTTCAAATTATATATAACATTAATATACAGTTTTTGCAACAAAAACTATTATCTTAGAATCTATTAATGTTTATATAATTAACAAATAAATACTTTCAAAATATTAATTTAACATTATCATATGGCATTTTTTCCACATTTCTCAATTTTATTTATTACTTTAGAAAAATATATTAAAAACTGAAAATTTGCCAATGTCAATAATTTTGGAATATGAAACATAAAAAATGCTTCACGAAAAAGCTTGATAGGAATAGTCAGTCATTGTCTCCTGTATGATATACTGATCCACATTTCTCAATTTTATTTATTACTTTAGAAAAATATATTAAAAACTGAAAATTTGCAAATGTCAATAATTTTGGAATATGAAACATAAAAAATGCTTCACAAAAAAGCTTGATAGGAATAGTCAGTCATTGTCTCCTGTATGATATACATATGCAGTTTATTAGTGCAATTACTGTTCATACAGGATCAATTAGCAAAATATTAAAATTATAAACAATTCAGATAAAATATGATGGAAAGAAACATAAGTTTTTAAAAATCTTAAACATTCCAAAAAAAATGGTTTTTTAAAAATTTCTTAATAGAAAATATATCCAGATATTTTAGTGTTAAACAATTCAGATAAAATATGATGGAAAGAAACATAAGTTTTTAAAAATCTTAAACATTTCAAAAAAAAAGATTTTTTAAAATTTTCTTAATAGAAAATATATCCAGATATTTTAGTATCATCACAATATCTATAAAATTTATGCAAATATCTTTAATGAATTATATTTCATCTGATTTATAACTAAAAATATATATCAGTGTATTGTACAGTATGTTAATTTTTAGAATATTTAGATTATTATTATTAATTTATAAATATCTTTAATGAATTATATTTCATCTGATTTATAACTAAAAATATATATCAGTGTACTGTACAGTATGTTTATTTTTAGAATATTTAGATTATTATTGTTAATTTCTTTTTGTGAAATATTCTATTTTATTCTTACAGTTGGCACTTAGAGCAGGCAATGAAAAGGAAGAAGGTGAAACAGCAGACACTGTTGGTTGTTGCTCATTACGTGTTGAACATATCACACTAAATGAAGAAAAGGATGGTAAAAATTATGTCGTTGACTTTGATTTTCTTGGAAAAGATTCTATTCGTTATGTGAACAGTGTAGCTGTAGAGAAGAGAGTATTTAAGAATCTAAAATTATTTATGGAAAACAAACAGCCGGGTGATGATCTTTTCGATAGATTAAATGTGAGTTTCAGTATTCAATATATTTTCTATTTGTTCATTATATTAATGTAGAATTAGTCAAAATTTTTATTCTTAATAATAATTTTTTAAATTTAATAATGACTTTTTAAATTATCTAATATTTTTTACATACTTTTTTAAAATACAGACTGCAATTTTAAATAAACATCTTAATGAATTGATGGAAGGACTCACCGCTAAAGTTTTCCGTACATATAATGCTTCTAAGACTTTACAAGAACAACTTGATTTGCTGACAAAAGGTACAAAATGAAAATTATAAATATAGATTTCAATATGAGATTCTAAAAAAAATTTTTTTAAACTTTTTTGATAGCTGATATGTCTCTTCCCGAAAAACTTTTGGCTTACAACAGAGCAAATCGAGCTGTTGCTATACTTTGCAACCATCAACGTTCAGTACCTAAAACATTTAGTAAACAGATGGAAAATTTACAAAAAAAGGTATTTCCCAATGTTTTGTATATTTGTCATTAAATAAGTTTATATAGAATGCAATCTTGATAAATTGCTTTCAATATACTAAAATTACATTTTATTTTCAGTATATAACAAATTATATTTTCAGTTTAGTTTATAATCTTGATTGTTTTAATTTCATTCAAGATTTTGATTAAAAATATTGAAAAATAATCTAAAGCTAGATTATGTGACATACCATTGAATCAAATGTAGCTTATGAATACTGTATAATTGAAATTTTTAATTTTCTAAAAATTTTATTTATTATAAATCATAATTGTAAATTTTAATATATTATTCTCTATTTGTTAATACAGTGAAACTTCTCTATGTTGGACATATTTGGTTCCTTCAAAATGTGTTCAATTTAGAGAGGTATCCAATATAGAGTGATTGATAAAAACAAAATTTTTTTTTCTAAACATACTAAACACTAAATTTTCATGTCAATTCAAATCTTTATTCAATTCAAATTGGAAACCTTTATTATTTTAAATGAAACTCAAAATTGTCAAATACACACTGCAATCTGTCAGTGCTTTCAACATAAAACTATTTATTTGAAAAAAAGTCAGTATGTACAGTTTGCCTTTTTATATTTAATTTACACTTCGTCCACACATATACAATTTTTTTTTCTTATACCAAATAGAGTTTCAATAATCGCTGGTTCATTATTAGAAAATACTAACTACTTCAAATTCCTCTACATATTTCACAACTATTTCATCATCATTCAGTTCCTCTTCCAACAAAGTCTCTATATGAATTGAGCTGGATATAATCTTTTCAATTAAGTGACTGGCTGTACAATTTTCGTATTTATGATGGACAAGATTGTTGTCAAAATTTATAAAATCTTCAGTTAAAATTTTATGATGGTAGTTCTCAAGAAAAACGCTGTTTTTCTCCTAGGTCAAAATTATTGACTTCTTGCATTCCTTCCTCAGTGAAATCTATAAGGAACCCAGCTTTTTTAAAACATTCGAATATTAATTGTGAAACTTCTTGTCATGCAACATAAATCCATATCACTGCATCCAGAATAGTAAATGATCAAAAACTTGCTTCTTTTGATCTTATGTCAGTTTGCTTAATTTTTTTTTACTGCTTTTTAAGATCTCTAAGGAAAGTTTCACAGCAACAGAAGAAACAGCACATAATTCTCAAAGAAAAAAATAGAATATTTTATTGCAATAAAATTTAAAATATTTGGGCTATAATTGGCTAGTTTTGGTTTAATTTATATTTTATCTGTAATTTAGATAGTTTGATTTTTCTCAATACTCGGTGTTTGTATTTATAGTAATAAGTAAACTATGGATTTATAAGTCATCAGCAACCATTTCAAGGCATGACTATTCAATGCCTTGAAATGGTGAATACGACTTACTACGAATGTTATAAGTTTCTTTCTCAAGGCATAACTAATCAATGTTATATGTTTCTCTTTCACAAATTCTTTTGAATCTCAAGACAAGACTAATCAATGTTATAAGTTTCTCTTTCACAAATTCCTTTGGCTAATCTTCTAACAATGTTATAAGTTTCTCTTACACAAATTCCTTTGGTTAATCTTCTAAACCCCTAAATAAAATTTAAGAATTTTATTTCAAATAATCTTATAAATCTAAATGAAATTTAAGATATTATTTCAACTAATAAGCAAAAAGTGTCCATCTTATTACAAACAGTTGTTCAAGATACAAAATAGAGAGGTGTCTAGGATATAGAGCAGTGGTGGGCAAACTGTGGCCCTCAGAGCTACTTAATGCGGCCCCTGTAGCTAATAGCCATAATGCCAAAAATTTTATCAATAAATAAAATAAATAGAAAAAAATATCAAATCTATTCCATATCTCAACAATATAGTTTATGTAATTCCTAGAAAAGTAACAAATAATAATTCATATGGTAAACTGTAGATGTCATTACAGTGTCATATTTCTAAAGATGTTAAAATGCATAATTCTTACAAAAATAAATTTGATTAAAGCATTAACCAGATTAAAGATCATTGTATAAGAAATCAATTGCAAAATACATTCAAAATCAAATAAAATTATTTTGTTGATCTATCAACTCAATACTTTTCATAATTTCACAGTGTTTGTATTTAATATTTTCAATTTTCTAAACAAGTATGTTTTTAATTGTTGTTTCATATTTAAAATGATTAAATTATAATTCTACTATATAATTTAATTATAAGAATTTTGATCCTGCTGAGCTTTTCTGAAAATGGCATTTCATTTTTTCGGACTGCCGGCATTATTCAAATCCATGATTTATATAATGGCCAATGAAAGTTGGCTTACTTTTATGATATTTTAGTCAACAAATGCACCCTTTAGAAAAAGCTTAGGATCTTTCTATTTTAGCTATATAATTTTCTAAGAGAATTTTATCACCTCAGATAGTTATTAGGTGAAAGTGGGATTTTGGAAGATTTTTTGCTATTTTGTTTTACATCCCTTTCCAATCAGATAGGTTACTAAAGGGCAGGATCATTTCCAAACACCAACTGCACCCACATCCATGAAGGGGGGGCCAGTTTCTGAAATCTAGTTAAAAATTTTTCACTAGATGCCGGACCCAGGACTAGGCTCTAAGCTCCATCTAATGCAACATATAACACCTATAAACTATGATTATGACTTGGAACCAATTAGAAAAGCTTTGAATAAGTACAATATAAAACTTCCGTATGTAAGAACTACAACTTTTGATAGAATTAAAAATAATAAACCGCTACTACAACCGGAAATGAAAGCTGAGGTTTATATCATTCCACTATATAACAATGATACAAACAGACAGGAAGTTTACATAGGTAGTACTATACGATCTCTTAAAATCAGAACACAAAATGGATATAGAAAAAGGAGAATTCAAAACAGCGCTTGTGAAAGCATTTTATAATTATAATATTGACATCGGATGAAATGAAGCTAAAATAGTACAAACAGTAAAAAAGTATGTGAAATTAAATGGGTGGAAACACTACAGAGTATAAAATATTCAAGAAAAATGCATGTAATAAATGATAACACTCCTGAGATAATCCTGGCATCATGGTTTTCCACACCTAGCAATAATAATTTAAATGATTATTGAATTCTCACTTACTTGATTATATAAATATATATATAAATAGATTATAAAGAAAAAGAAAAATTAATCTATATACTACGTGTATATATATCTTTATATATAAAAATCTCGTATCACGATGTTCGTTTTCGCTAATCTCCGAAACCACTCAACCGATTTCAATGAAATTTTGAAAACGTGTATTGTTTGGTCCAACTTAAAATATAGGATAGTTTTTATTTCGATAAGTGATATTTTTAATATATTAAAATCTATTGATATTAATTTTTGACAATAAGTATCAATAAATGGCACTAAGTGTCAAAGTAAGGGGGCAACAGATAACTTACCTGCAT
>AYEL01060816.1:0-11606 GCA_000484575.1 Olivierus martensii | reverse complement strand
TTTTTTTTTCCGTCAGTGTATATGGAAGCGAAGGATCGCATAACGAAAATCGAGCAAACATACGCTAAAGGTGGCGGAATAGCCACACCAATTGTTGACCTCTGACCAACGAGGGGAAATTCGTGACCCGCGCTTAATTCGCCAGCACAATGGGATCTTAATGCGATCAGACGCGCACTAAACCATGCCAATGCCATCATCTCCGAATAATACAGTTCTCTCCCATCTATCTGCATTAGAATAAGCAATCTTTGACCTTATACAAGAGCTTCAGCGGTTCTCGGACCTAATAATGCCATTCTTTTAGAAGGCTGCGGAAAATAGCCGGCCTTCGTCACGGTCCTTCAGCTCCTATCGAGGCAGATCGAAGCGTCGTCGCATCGCCGCAAAACAGATACACCTGGGCGGACGGGAAACGTCGCAGGACAATACTCAATTGCAAACCAATATTTCACATGTTCAGGAAACAGATCGCAGGACAATACTCAATTGCAAACCAATATTTCACATGTTCAGGAAACAGATCTAGGTTAGGTTAATTAGATTACGCCGCCATATCCTCATGGGATATACTGTATCTGGCAGCGGCCACTTGTAGAGCCCCCACAGGCTGGCCAACACCCATGATGGGGTCAACCGGATGGTTGAAGGATGGGATTCAACGGGTCAGGCCCCGACCCCTTCTGAAAAACTGGAGGTGTGGGACCCGGATTTGAACCTGGATCCTCCAGGGTGGTAAGCCGAAGCTTTACCACGCGGCCATCCGGCCGGAAACAGATATAGGAGAAATGGACTTGATACCACCGGACATAACGTCATCACAGGTAACAAACTCTGAGATAGTCCCGACTCATCATCAGGGTATAAATGGCGAACCCGGTCGGTTAGTTAACTCAGATGCAAATGAAATAGCTGACATAATGGGAAGATCTCTTTTGGCGGCCAGATGACCGAATGTTAACGCTATCGGCGTGCCATGCAGGAGGACCCAGGACTAGTAACTCCTGAAAAGTTTTTTCGGAATGCTGGGCTTGGTAGGGCAATCTCCGTCCTTCACTATCCGGCCCCCCTCCATGGGTGTGGATGCAGCCCGTGGTTGGAACTAGCCCCGTCCCTTAGTAATCTTCCTGATTGGAAAGGGGGCGTAAAATATGCAAAAAGCTAGAGTAATCTCCCTGATTGGAAAGGGGGCGTAAAATATGCAAAAAAATGACGAACCCAGCCCTATTACCTCTGTAGCGGATCGTGTAAAACATCCACGAAACTCAAGTCACTCGGACAACGGATAGGAGGCATAATGATACTTCGTGTATACACATTATATAGTGGAATGCGAGAAAAAGAGGAAAGAGGCTTGCTTCTCAGTTCGGAGTGGTTCCGTGCAAGCAGATATTATTCTTATACAGGTGACATGGTTGACTCTAGATGTATTCTTTAGTCTTTCTGGATTAACAATTTTCCGCGCAATGCATAATATCACTACTTACCAAATTTATGTTATTCCTCACACTAGGATGAAGAAGACCCCTTTCCACCAAAATACCATCGGATAGAGAACCAACACAATAATAGGTCTCACCGTCGGCCGGATTGGCCGCGTGGAAACGCTTCGGCTTTCCACTTTGGAGGACGGGCCGGATTGGCCGTGTGGAAACACTTCGGCTTTCCACTCTGGAGGACCTGGGTTCGAGTCTCGGGTCCCACCCCTTGAAAATATTTTTCATGGGGTCTGGCCCCGGCCCGTCGATCCCCGTCCTCCACAATCCGGCTGACCTCTCCGCTGGGGTGGGCAGCCTGTCGAAGGGCTTGTTTCGCCCGCCACTTAGTACTCTTACTGACTGAAAAGTGGCGTCATCTGTTGACAAAAAAATTCAAGCGGATATTCGCATCACATCACTCATCCGGATTCAAGGAACCCTTCCTCGTACGAGGTGATAGCCCCTACCATCTTATCCCAAGGGTTATCATTTTAAAAGCCCGATCTTCCGGTACAGTCGTATCAACATTTTCCTCTACTCTCGAAGAACGGTGGACAGACTGGCAAAAAGTGGCGGTGGACGCTTCAAAATCCCTAACACTGACTTCAATCGGGATATTTTTCCCAGACCGAAATCTGAGGTTTCCTTCCTCGAGGACAATAGATGCTCAGTGATTTCGGCGGAAGCGATTGCTATCTCAATAGCATTACAGATGTGCAAACAGTGGCACCATCCCACAGTATTTTTTTCTGACCATCTCTTTCTGCTCCCGGCTCTCGAAAACTCTTCATCGAAATCATCACTGATAGTACAAAATATTGCAATTCAACTGACAGACTTTTCTGTACCCATTCAGGTTGTCTGGACACCGGGTCATGTAGGCATTGACCTTAACGAACAGGATGATGCCATATCCCATACTCTCTCACCTAATAAAATAGTCTGGCGTCCCACTATTCCAAGAGACTTGACCAATCACCAAAAACTTAACAACGTCCGAATACATGCAGAGAGAATCACTTCTCTCATTTGTCAGAAATATGACATCAAGTACATTCAGCTAACCCGGCGTTGGCATTACGAATACACTCATCCCTCGATTTACACGGTAGATACGTTCCTGGAAAAATCGTGCAAACCGAAACCGTGTAAAACGAGACGCAGTATTCATACAAAGTAGAAGGATATGTTCAATTAAACTGTATACCGTGTAAATCGCCTAAAGAAGATAAAGAAAAGTCGAGGATATGTTCTTTATAATCATGTAAAATGAGATAAAGATTAAAGAAAAAAGGGGATTGGTTCATTAATTTTCAGCGACAATTTAATGCTTATACATTTTCATTTTATTTTTGAACATGAAAACATAAACATTAATTAATAACAAATACGGTACAAAAAACAAATTAACAATATTCCGTACAAATAAAAACAGTAAAAGAATTCAAACATAAATAGGCGAGCTGCAAGCCTCAGTTGAGTTTAGTTGAACTGCGAGACTTGGACAGTAAAAGTTAATAGTGAGCGATAAATTGCACTGCGAGACTTGGACAGTAAAAGTTAATAGTGAGCGATAAATTGTGAGGCGAGACTTGAACAGTAAAAGTTAATAGTGAGCGATAAATTGTGAAAGTAGACTTGGACAGTAAAAGTTAATAGTGAGCGATAAATTGTGAAAGCGACTTGGACAGTAAAAGTTAATAGTGAGCGATAAATTGTGAAAGCGAAAGTGGACTAGGAAGAAAGTAAAAGTTAATAGTGAGCGATAAATTGTGAAAGTGAAAGTGAACTAAGAAGAACTGTCTTTGAACTGCGAGACTTGGACAGTAAAAGTTAATAGTGAGTGATAAAGCGAAAGTTCAGCGATAAACTGAAAGCCGAAAGTGGACTAAGAAGAACTGTGAGTTACATTAAAGACATAGATTAGTGTTGTATGAGATAATTATCGGATTTTGTAGTGAATTTAGTAAAGACATAGATTAGTGTTGTATGAGATAATTATCGGATTTTGTTTTCGATTTAGTTATAGTGAAGATAGATTAGTGTTGTATGAGATGATTATCGGATTTTGTATTGAATTTATTTATAGTGAAACAAGATTATTTGATTTGTGTGTAAATAAATTGGACTATACGAAATATGGCTGTATTCACAAAACGTGATAATATGATAGTCTTTTAATTTATAAATGGCATAATGAAAACAATCAAAATAAAACCCAAAAAATTTTGTTTTCATTTCAACACCGTGTAAAAGGGAAACCGTGTAAATTGAGTACCATGCAAATCGAGGGATAGGTGTACTGTATCTCTCGACAATCAGAACTCAAGTTTCTGTGGCCTAAGAACGAATACTTCCTTGAATGCTTTTCTGTACACTCGTCGTGTAATCCAATTACCAAATTGCCCGTTCTACAGTAGCAACTGTTTTCCATTTCTGGATGGAGTGCTGCAAGTACAACTGCGCGCGTGCCCATTGAGCACGACACTAGGTTTCAACATCTCTGAGATTACACACCTAACAATTATAATATAAATACACCAGTATATATTGTAATTGTTAGGTGTGTAATGAAAACAAAAACATTTTACGGCATACACAAACATTGGAACACTTTATTAAATCTACAAATAGGCTGTAATAGACGTCAGTAACTAACAATTAAAGCTAGGAGGATAAGGCGGGTGGGCCATACCCTCCATATAAACAGGAAAGAAATAAAGTAAGAAAAGATAAATTTTAACAAAAATTCTGAATGAAAACATCTGTAGTTGGATGAATTACAATAATTACTTAATTTCCACTTACCTGTCTGAACAGAAGAAAACACAGCGTAGAAATCATACAAATATTAAAAAATTTAAAGTCAATAAATAATATATATGATATATAAATAATTGATATTCAAACATTTTGTAAAGCAACGTTCTTTGTTGATTATTATTGTTACTCTTTCTCATGTGTTAATTCAAATAGAAAATCAAAGTTTATAAGTGTAAATATACATAATATATCAGTCAATCAGCAAGATTTATAAAAATTTATGATAGTTTATATCATCGAAAGAATACATTATCATCCAGGTGATTTGTTATACTTATCTGGGAAACTTTATGTATTTGGATTTATAAATAACAAATTTGTTTATTTTCTATATGAAAAAACTTAGAAGAAAGAAAGTTATAAGAAATTTTTACCTAAAGCAGAATTTATAGAAGTTGGATATACGAAAATCAGAAAATATTTGTATAGGAAGAAGGTACAAAAATGTAAAAGCTGATGTAAAAGTTAACAAGAGCAGAAGCTGTTAGATAATCTCAAATGGTTCATAGGTAGCGAGAATATTTCCACGAGCGTTTTTCATATATTATTGATGATGATGAGGAATTAAATGAAAACAGAATACATGAAATAGATGAATGTTAGCAAATCAATGCAAAAGAGATTGTCAATGCGAAAGCACGATTGCACACATAACTCAGCAATCGTGTCGAATGAACTAATCGCTAAATATTGGTGGGTTATAGTACGTACAGTCATACCTCGAGTTACGGATCTTCCATTATGGCTCCGCGTCCCACACGTCCAGTGTTTCAGGAGGGGTTCAACGGGCCCCTCCTAAAAACTGGACGTGTGGGACGTGTCTGAAATTTGTGTTATTAAGATCGATCGATGTTTCGAAAATCCAATCAATCGATTAATATCACATATGGATGATGATGTTTCCAAAAAGTTAAGATGGAGTCCAACACCCATGATGGGTGTTGGACTCCATCTTAACTTTATAAGCCGCCAGATACAATATATCGCTCGTGAAATATGGTGGCTTAATCTAGGTAACTAACTAACTCGACTTATGGCTCATCGGATTTACGTACATTTTGAAGTGCCATCATTCCCCAAAGTTTCGGTGTTTATTTTGGGTTATCGCTCTTCAGCAGCATATTTTTGAAGAAACAGAACGTTTCCTATTTTCAAAATAAGGCCTATAATATTTCTTTTAGTTATAGTTGCTTCATTTATGTTACTGATGCATATACATCAGGGGTGGGCAAAAGGCGGCCCGCGGGCCGGATCCGGCCCTCAGTAGCTAGCTACCCACGTTAGGGAGATTGACAAGAACGTGTGCAGATAAATTGACGCAACCATTATTATTGTCCCGAGAAGAAAAGAGTGAAGAAATATGTTTGTGCAAGAATCAATCTTGCTTCAACGTGTGTAGTCTGTTATGTCAAAGTAGTTTTATTAATTATTAATAGATTAATTAATGTTATCATCAATAATTTCATTACATAATTACATGATGGCGCCGTAAGGTTAAATTCGACCTTAGGTACATTTCAATTTTTATACGGCCCGCTTCATTCTGAAGATTGCTTATCCGGCCCTCGGCAGAAAATAATTGCCCACTTCTGACCAATTGCAGTCCACTATATTCATTGATAAGTAAAAAATTACAATGATTTTATTCGTGTTATGACATCAGTATCGAACCTAAGATCACATAACTCTGGGGTATGCCTGTATAACTGTTATTATAAATCTGTGTAATTTAATATTTAAAACGTGAATAATTTAGGAGCAATTATTCTAAATAATAAAAATAATAATGTAAAAATGAAGAGTTTCTTAATACAACACTATGATTGAAACTAAAAATAATTACCTGACGAAATAATACACCAAAATCCGTGCAGATGTCTTGCTTCTGCGTATCCACTCAAAGCCAAACAACCGCCAAAGAAAGTTATTTGGAAAATATAAGTGAAAGAAATGCATATCGCAGCATAAGAACAGAATATTCTTACGAAGGGAAAGGGTGCCGACATTCCGATGCAATACGACAAAATATTTGTCAGGGAAGTTAATGTAATGGAAACAGCAGCGTTGCTATAAGTCTCTTCCATTCGTTTCTCTACACTTTCCCGAGGGTTTGTGATTCTCCAACAAGCTACTAGCACAAAAGCGTCATCAATTTCTGTCGCTAAAAAATATAAAAGTTATAAAATGATAAAATTTTAGAAATTAAACAAACCATATTCTTACCAACAATAAGAAAGGGTAGAATGATATTATATTCCGAATTTTTCACTTCACACATAGTCGCTAAACCAAAACTAGCAGCAACGGCCAACCCAGCTGAAACGACGGCTGCCACACCAAGCCAAGGTTTGCTTCTCACACAGTTATTCATTGTGAAACTAATTGTAGAAAAAACAAATAAAATCACTAGTGCAATTGCAATGAGAGGCTTACAATTATTAGTAATTTGCAATATCTCGTATTCTGTTAAGTAGAATGGATCAAGAATAACTTCTATACGATGAAAGTTATAAGTCTTTACAATTGTGAAAAAATGCTTTGTCCATTCTGTAATCCAATGCGTTTTTTCGCTATTACTTTCATCTAGAGGATAGAACAGTCTGATTGCATTTACTTCCTCTACGTATCCATCCTTATCTGTTTTCACACCTCCAAAATTTAAACAATATATTCGATAGATAAAAGTTAGAGGATCCATTTCCAATGGAAATTTGAATCTTAACTGTTTGGAAACAACATCATCCATACGTGATATTAATCGAGTGATTGGATTTTCGAAACATCGATCGATCACAATAGCACAGATTTCAGAATAACTAATAGGCTTTCCTTCAATCATAATAGTAATGTTTTCAGCAAGTTTCTGAAAATTCTCGATTTCAAGTAGAATATCTTTCTTCAACATATTTCCCCCTTTTTTACTTTTAAAATAAATTACTGGGAATTTTGGTCGTTCAATTATTTTTTCCAGAAGAAAGAAATCGGAAGTATTCATAGGAAACATTCTTTTGATGTATTGCTTACTTTCAAAAACTTTTCCTCTGTCGGAATATAGATGTTGAAAGTCTTCGTTATTTTTTATATTCATTAAACCCAAAGAAAGCATCGCCGATATGATGAAAGATATCAGGATGAAATAAAAAGGATGTCTTCCAATAATTCTTCCCAAGTATCCGAATTTGGACGTTATGCCAATTCTTATATCTTTATACTTCATGAAGCTTCGTTCAATTCCTATTTAACGAAAATCAGTGATGTATATTACAGTTTTAAAGAACTGAAAATGTTTTTATTTTTACATAAATTGGACTCGTATTTTTTATAGCAAAAGAATTATGAGACTACTTTCCAAAGTAATGTAATATTTATTTTTATCATCAACTAATAGTTTTCAGTTCCCATTAACAGTTTATCTCGCGCTGTTTGTCTTTAAATTATATTCAGTCGAAGCCGGTTATTAGGGAGTCGGATATAATGGAAATTCGGATATAAGGGAGATAATTTTTCATTTTGCTGTACTCTCCCTTGTGATGACCTTCTTTTCATCCTGCTTTTATCTCGGCCGGCCATCAGTGTAATTTATTTAATAAATGTGTATTGCTTCAGTGTATTGCTTTAATAAATGTGTATTGCTTCAGTGTATTGCTTTTTATAAATAACAGAAACATCTTTTATAATGTTTCTGTTATTTTTAAAAAACAAAAAAGCAAAAAATTGGCTTTTTATAGCCAATTTTTTGCTTTTTTCTGTATTCCCCAACCGCAAAACTACCGCTATCTTTATTTAAAACAAACTTCGTCTTATAATATCAAAACTTGATTTTTAGTACTGCAATTTTTTTTAAACGATACCCAAAATTTTTTGTCATTATTAATAATTTAAAAATTAATGAATACAAATTAAATTACAAATTGTAGTTCCTCTAAAAACGACAAATTCCGCAGGTGGCGCTGTACCCTAAAAATGGCGCCATCTAATACAGTAATTTGTTATATGAGTTCAGAGAAGTTTTAAGGTTATACTTCAAGTTTATGAGATTAAATGATAAAATTTCCGCTCATATATATGATCCGGTAATATAGCAGGTGGCGCTGTACCCTAAAAATGGCGCCATCTAATACAGTAATTTGTTATATGAGTTCGTAGAAGTTTTAAGGTTATACTTCAAGTTTATGAGATTAAATGACAAAATTTCCGCTCATATATATGATCCGGTAATATGTATTATTAATTTTTTCCCATTTTACGCAGATACAAGATCCATAGCCGGTAATCGAATAATTATATAACTCAAATAAGCGATATTCTGTTAAAACCGAAATAACAATCCTAGTTGAAAACTCATCAATCTTTACTTTGCCCATCCGACGAAGCGCCGATTTGTTGCACATTCGGATATTAGGGACATCGCTTATAAGGGACAAAAAAGTGTAGGTCCCATCGATTCCCTTATAACCGGCTTCGACTGTACTTTTACTATATTTTCATTAAATTTTCGTAACGATGTTCTGTTCCTAATATGTAATATTGAGCTAGAATCAGTTAATTCAATTTGCATAGCTAGTAATCGATAGTATCTTATCAAGAGATACAATTGAGTCACTTCTGGAAAGAGCATATCACTGGGCTAGAAATCGGTTTAATTCAATCTGAGGTTTAATTCAAACCTCACATTGAACTTCTATATAATATCGTAAATGGCCGCGTGCTATATTTCCCGCTGGAAGAACAGGCACAGTTTTCGGGACCCAAACGATCATGTATTTTCAATAGGGAAACTAAGCCCGGTTGGTTGAACCCTGTCCACTTGACAGCTGACTCTATTAGGAGTGAGGGTGAATCATGATGGGCAGGGAAATATCCCGCTATTTAGTATTCACTAGTGGAAAATGGCGTTAAACCACATAGAAATAAACAGGTAAATCCAGAGAATGCCCATCACTGGGAAGTATCTGCCGGATCGTGATGAATTAGGATCCATGATTAGGACCCGGACACCTGAATAAATTTTTCCAGGACGTAAGTCCAGGAATCGAACTTGTGTCTTCCATGTATAAGGCCGAAGAACTGTTTCAACATGACCAATTCGGCCGACTGGATAGATGGGGTGTGGAAAATTCGCCCCCTGCATTTCGCCCCGAGAACGTTTCGCCCCCAGCACTTTTCGCCCCCAGCACATTTCGCCCCCGTGTAGATAATGAATCGCCCCCAGCACTTTTCGCCCCCTGCACTTTTCGCCCCCAGCACATTTCTCCCCCTGCAGCTCGCCCATAAGGGCTGCAGCCCTCCCACCAAAATGAAAACATTTTTAAATTATTGTAGTTATTACATAACAACAGAATTTATCGATAGCAGTTGTTTGAAATATTTACTATTTAATTTAGAAGACTTAAAGTACTGACATCTCGAAAAGATAACTGATATATGCCGCGGACATTTATCGATAGCAGTTGTTTGAAATATTTACTATTTAATTTAGAAGACTTACTTTAATTACTGACATCTCGAAAAGATAACTGATATATGCCGCGGACATAGGTGCTAAACAAAATATTTTTGAAGTAATTAAGAAATATTGAACTATAATTTCCTTATTCAGTTGTAATTACTTAATATACTGACTTATTATTTCAGCCAAACGAAGAGAAGCTTAGAAGAGAAATTGATGAGCGAATCCAACCCATTATTGATTCTTCCATGCTTCGATCTAAAGAAATTTTTAATGATAATCACGATTTATTATCTGATATGTTTAAAAGACTCGAAGGTGTTCTCCGATCCTTGAACAATTGATGAGCGAATCCAACCCATTATTGATTCTTCCATGCTTCGATCTAAAGAAATTTTTTATGATAATCACGATTTATTATCTGATATGTTTAAAAAATTCGAAGGTGTTTTCCGATCTTTGAATGGAAAGGAAAGAAGAGGATTTTTTACTGATGTTATGAATACGTTGAAAGAGGTTGCTGAAGAAATTGTAAAAACCGGTATAAAAACCGTAGGATCCTTGAACGGAAAGGAAAGAAGAGGACTTTTTACTGTTTTTATAGATACGTTGAAAGAGGCTGCTGAAGAAATTGTAAAAACCGGTATCAAAACCGCAGGAGGCGCTATTACTGATATGATAACAGATAGTGATGATAATGCTGCAAAAACCTCAAAAAACCATTAAAAACAAATCGGATGATGATGACGATGAAGATTGAATATAAGAAACGGCATTTTAAGATAACGAGAAAAGTTGACCGAAACTGTTAATATATTTAAAGAAACCTTTAAAACATTTTGATTGTAGTCACAAGAAAAACGTTCCTCTATAAATAATTTTCTCCTAAATAACGAATTCATCGAATGAATCAATATTGTATTTTATAACAGAATAAATAAATAAATAAATTTGAATGCAATGTTTATTACAAAAATTTATCTGCATCGAAAAATCCGATATAAGATGCAGCTACACATACATAAACTCAGTTAAATCAAGTAATTAGATGTGGCGGCTCTTGGATAGGCACTGCGGAATTGCAGCATCCCAGTTATTCTCAATATATAAATAAGGTGGAATGAGGTAAGTACAGAGCGGTTTTTACAAAGTTGGAGCTTAAACGCAGGTATTTCAACCTACGTATAGATATTTGGCAGGGTCGTTAACAATGGCATTCCACAGCTATTACCGTATAATTCATCCTTGAAAATTTTATATTTGCGACAAAATCTTACAAAATGTCAGCTATCCCGCACTTAACCCGAAACGAGGTAAAAGCGCACGTGCAAGTTATAAAACCTTTGAAGTTTAGTTACGCACCCTAATTGGCACGAGCAGAATTAGGAATAAATGTACTATAAAATGTTTTTTACCGCATTAAGATAGGTTGTTTCGTTTTAAGCCTGGAACACACCGAGACTTTTCTGCGCAGAATTGCAGAAAAAACGGCAAAAAGCAGAAAGAAATTTATGCGTATCGAAGCAGAAACAGGGTAGAAAATTGACATTAGCACAGCTCAAGTTTTTCATTCTGCTCGAGATTTCTGCCTAACTACAACCAATCGTAGCATTGTTTATATATGACGTCATATACTTTTAAAACGTGCCGGAAAGTAAGCGACGATTGTCTGCTGTAAATACTGAAATGTTTATCGAAAACATAAGAAAATATTCCTATTTTTATGTCAAAAAGAACAAAAATTACAAGGATATAGTTTTAAAGCAGTCTTTATGGAAATCCATCGGCATACGGCATAACAGATAATAAATATATATCATTCTGATAATAACTTCCGATCACATTTGCCAGACGCA
>AYEL01060814.1:0-30503 GCA_000484575.1 Olivierus martensii | reverse complement strand
AAAATATGTTTTTGTAAAATAATTGTATAGTAATGTAATAGCTATAATAATTTAAAAATGTTTTCATTTTGGTGGGAGGGCTGCAGCCCTGCAGCCCTTTTGGGCGAGCCGCCATTACACAGATCATCCAGAGTAGAAGCATAATAGGCTTCTCTCTTGCTGTTCGACCGACGTAATTCAGTTTAATCTATATGACGACAGTCTCTAATAAAATTACTATCACAGTTTCTTAATGATATAGATATTTTGATATTTCACCATTATGTTAGAAATGTTATTGATATGTTCTTTCCAATAAGTGAATTTTTTGACCATTAGGTTTCTGTAGCAAAAATATCATAATCATCATCATAATACACGGTAATTCTAAAATATTGTTCAGTTTCCGCGGTTGTTAATTTTAAAACCGGAACATAATAAGCTTTCATGTAAGGAAGTTAGCGAAAATTTTTGTGAAAATAAACAGCATTACAATGATAATTTGTGAAGGACACAAAAATAACTTACTTGTTAGATCTTTTCGTTGCGGTTTTATAGATTCCATCAATGATTATCTTTCTTGAAACGCTCAGAAAGGACAAATAAATTTCGTATTTCTCAATCTGAAAGAAACTTTCCAAGGAACGGTAAAAATTAAACTATTACTACAAGAAATAAAGTTTACTCTTTAATTCATTATAATTATGTATTACTCTATAATTCATTTTGCACTAATTAAGATTTAAAATCTTGTGTGCATACACTGTGTGTGAACAGTTAACGAATCTTTCGCGAAAAACACTTTCGCGAAAGATTTTTATATTCGGATAACGAACATTACACAGACAAACTGTGGGACCAGCGGACTGACGGAATGACAGGTCCGCCGAATGGCCACGTGGTAAAGCTGTGGTTTTCCATCCTGGAGAATCCTGGTCCCACTCCTCCAATTTTTAGGAGGGGTCCGGGCTCGGCTCGCTGAACCTCATTCTTTAACCATCCGGTTGATTCCATCATGGGTGTTGGCCAACCTGTGATGAGCTCTACATGTGGCCTCCGCCAGATAAAAATATCTCACGAACATATGGCGGCTTAACTAATGCCACCGCCAGATAAAATTATTCCATGAGGATAGTTTGGACTTAACAAACCTAAACGGAATGACAGGCTTAGGCCTTGCGCGTTTGTGGACTTATGGGTAAGATGGGAGAACAGTAGTTTTTCTCGATTAAAATGATGACAGGCTTAGGCCTTGTGCGTTCGTGGACTTATGGGTAAGGATGGGAGAGCAGTAGTTTTTCCCGATTAAAATGAACTCGGAGACAACTTGAAACAAATCAAAGACGTTAAAAGAGATTTTACAACATTTTGGTGTTAGAATGGTACCCATACCAGGATGAGATCAATAGGCTTAGAGATGTCTATAACAATGCTATTAATCACTTCCGAAAAATCTGAAAGAATAGAGAAAAGCAGTTGATATTGGACAGGTTCTTTAACGGAAAATAAACATAATAGATGAAAATGCAAGACTGTATATATATATATACAGTATATATTATTGTTATTACATATAAATAAACGTAGTAAGAAATTATATAATTTTTTATTTAGTTTTTTGGATCTCCAGAACGAATTAATCAAATTCCTATAACAACCTATGGTAAATCGATGATCGTTTAACAAACATTATCTTTGAACGGATTATGTTCGTTAACCGATCACCACTTGTATTATCAATGGTTGGAAACCGAATAGGCAATCAGATATAGTTCGTCTTTAACGACTTGTCGGAATATGGCACGTTATTAATTACTTGATCGAAGGCTGAAGATATTTTCTCAAATTAACTGTACAGACTGTATGAGTAGATGAGGTTGCCATAGGTTAGACTTGGAATAAAATTTGCCGAGAACCACGTAACAAGAACATGAATGTTTGATGCATTTTTCAAATGTATCTTCGCGAAATCAATATTTTTATAAATATTATATAGATTTTCTGATAAATTAATTTATCAGAAAATCTATATAATATTTTCTGATATGCACACAAGATCTAAGATGATCAACTGATATTATTTATCATAATCTACCTCAAACATATATAAATCCTGAATTTACCCGTATCAACAAATATTAAACAAACAAAACAATAGGTAGTTTCTTCGTATATGCGACAAAAACTATTAACTTTATTGAATTTCTGTTATCATTATTAGTATTAACATTATTATATTTATTTAATAATCTGTTATGGCAACATGAGATATTCATGTTTTATGTTTTGGCAACACTGCATATCGTTTCCATTTGTTCCTAAATTCATCGGTGACTACACCTGTGAAAGAAATATGCTTCTAAATCCACCGGTGCAATACATCGGTGTGTTCCAAAATCTGACTTTTGCTCATCGGTGTCGCATCAGTTTCAGCAACTAGAAATGCTGGTGCAAAGTCGTGAGTGAATATTCCGGCTCACTTTAAAAGACTGAGTTTGTCACTTGGAAATTTTTCGGTTGAAGTAGATGTTGAAGAGGAAACATATAAGTTTTTGATAATTTAGTCTTATTTAAGAAATGATTTATATATTAAAAATAGGTTAAATATCTTCATTGTTAGTGATTATCATGTAAATATTCCGGTATACATGTAAATATACATATATTTTCAAGATTTAATTTGGCAAGATTATAAAAGTAATATGAATGTAATTTTCTTTTTTATTTAGATAATAATTATAGAAATACATATATGGATAAATTAGAAAAAAAAAAGTAAATGTATCGAAATAGTAGTTCATTATATTATGATCATCAAAAGTATCTGCAGACGTATCATGAAGGTAAAACAAGATTTTGAAACCATTAGAATTTAAATCATTAAAGGTAAGAGTCGATAAAAACTGCCTACCTTGTTCGCGTCCAGTCGCGCTGTCGCAGCCGAGATACATGGCAAGAGTCGAACTGGCCTGCCAGCTGAGAGCGCATTCTGTCACAAGTAAAGTACTGGATAGGGAAAGTAACGACACACTTTTCCGGTGCATTTGCCGACAATCTAGCGCTCCCATAGGCTGCTCTGTATCACGTGACCTCCTTTCCGCCATTTTAGTGCAAAGAAAGCCGTATGTGTATATGTCAGTGCATTCTATATAGTCTACAAAATGTAATTATTGCAATTTTTTGTCAGTATGACGGGCTGTTGTGCAGTTGAAAGTAAAGGGAAATCAAAAGAGCGATTGTTTGCAAATTTAAATTAATGAAAATTTGCATAATACTTTGTTTTTTATCAATAATTTTTTAAAATATTATCTAATTTCCTTCATTCATATCTTATTTTATTTGGAAGACTTGCCGGTATCTAAAAATACCAAAGATTTTGTTGGATGGCTAAGATTTCATATAAAAAAAATCATGTTTTTTCTGACCTAATATAATGAACAATAAGTTATGAAAAAAATAAAATTCGAAAAAATATTTTACATTGTTAGAATGATGATAAAAAATGTAAAAAATTGTAAAAATTTCAAAAAATTTGATGAAAATTAAGCGAGATTTCATAATTTTAATTTTTTACATATTAGGTTTATTATGTAAGCATTGATGGATTTCATCAGATTAATGAGAAAGAGGCCTTGCTTCTGATTTGAAGCAACCTGACAGAGAGGAAATAGGGTGTTAACTAGCTTGTTGAACAGTTCAACAAGAAATTGGGGGTGGAACTTTGCTCCCAGTTTGGCAGTGTTATTGGTTTCAATATAATCTAACAGTTCTTTTCTAAGAGAAACAGTCTTGTCTGGCTTGATGAAGGAATGTTCGCCAACTTGTGTAGGAGGAGATTTGTTCGTTTGTGCTGTGTTAGTAATTTAATAAAGAAAACTGCTGTAGATTCCCCTCTGCTTGCACAGAGGCTAATGGATAACTATGGAAAGATCAGTAGTTGTGCAGAAGTGAATAAGCAAGGCAAGGAAAAATAAGAGCATTTGCAAAGCTGAAAAGCTGTTAATAACAAAGAGAAATGCAGTAATTGCTTGACACACTTTGAGGCATTGCTTCAGTAGATTGGGGCATCTACATCTACATCTGTAAGAAGAGAGTCAGTCAAGCACAACATCTCTTATGTGCTATCATGCAAATTCTCCTATTTTAATGTCTACTAGGCTTAACAGAAAATTTTGTTACAGAGAATCATCATGAAATTACAAAAATTTTATATAAATATACAAAGAATAAAAAAGATTAGTAAAGAAGCAATTATAACAGTTAGTGTTTCTTAAAAAAAGGAATAAACATAAAAATAAAATCAAATTATACTTTATTATATCTTGTGGAGAAAGCCAAAACCAGTTTATAAAAATCTCTTAAATAGGATGACAACAAAGAATACTATAGTTTTGGAGCATGACCAGGAATGACCATTTTTCTTAGTAACAAGTTCAAGTTGGAGGCAAATATGCTCATATTTAATATAATTATAAATAATGAAAGTCATTTAAGTAAATGGCGATACAAAACTTTTCTTCGAATTGTAATTAACATTAACTAAAAATGCTAGTGTACGGTAGGCCTCATTAGTGCGAGTTCGAATAATGCGATTTCGATTAGTACGACTTATAAAATTGATACCATATTTGATTAGTGCGACTTACAAAAATGATACTGTTTTTCAGTTAGTGTGAGCAAATATTCGCGACTTATAAAATTGATACCATTTTTCAGTTAGTGCGAGCAAATATTTGATTAATGCGGTAGGCCTCAATTAGTGCGAGTTCGAATAATGCAATATTCAATTAGTGCAAGGCCTCGATTAGTGCGAGTTCCAATAATGCGATTTCGATTAGTGCGACTTTCTGTTTTTCAGTTAGTGTGAGCAAATATTCCCGTTTTTTTCAGTTAGTGCGAGCAAATATTCGATTAATGCGAGTTGTAAGCATAGATTCAGTTAGTGCGAGCAAATATTTGATAATGCGAGTTGTAAGCATAGACCAGTCTTACTAACAAAGCTTCGCCTCTTTTAAAATTGATACCATTTTTCAGTTAGTGCGAGCAAATATTCGATTAATTTAAAATGATACCGTTTTTCACTTAGTCCGAGCAAATATTCGATTAAAGCAAGTTGTAAGCATAGACCAGTCTTACTAACAAAGCTCCGCCTCCTTTTACGATCAGTTAGTGAGAGCAAATATTCAATTAATGCGAGTTGTAAGCATAGACCATCTTACTAACAAAGCTCGATTAATGCGAGTTGTAAGCATAGACCAGTCTTACTAACAAAGCCCCCCGAGCAAATATTCGATTAGTGTGAGTTGTAAGCATAGACCAATCTTACTAACAAAACTCCTTTTATGATGTCAATTAACAAATTACCGTTAATTTTCGGTTAGTAAGATTTATGATGTCAATTAACAAACTACCGTTAATTTTCGGTTAGTAAAACCATGATGTCAATTAACAAATTACCGTTAATTTTCGGTTAGTAAAACCAGATTGATGTCAATTAACAAATTACTGTTAATTTTCGGTTAGTAAAACCAAACAAGTGTCAATTAACAAATTACCGTTAATTTTCGGTTAGTAAAACCGGACGAAGAGTTGTAAACACAGATCAGTCTTACTAACAAAGCTCCTTTTATGATTCAATTAACAAATTACCGTTAATTTTCGGTTAGTAAAACCGGACGAGGAACAGTTGTAAACACAGATCAGTCTTACTAACAAAGCTCCTTTTATGATGGCGTTAACAAATTACCGTTAATTTTCGGTTAGTAAAACCGAATGAGGAGCATAACACAGATCAGTCTTACTAACAAAGCTCCTTTTATGATGTCAATTATAATTACCGTTAATTTTCGGTTAGTAAAACCGGACGAGGAGCAGTCCAAGACCAAGATCTAACCGTTAATTTTCGGTTAGTAAAACCGGAGTTTATGATGTCAATTAACAAGTTACTGTTAATTTTTGTTTAGTAAAACTGGAGAGATGTCAATTAACAAATTAATGTTAATTTTGTGGTTAGTAAAACCAGACGAGGAGTTAACAAATTACCATTAATTTTCGGTTAGTAAAACCGGACAAGAAGCCGTCCAAGAACAATCACTTGGCTTTGAAGGGGTGAAACATCAGAAAGATGAGCTTTTTTGCTTTAGCTATTATTTGCTTATTATACTACTATGCTACCCACATTCTTTCACATTTTATATTAGTAATGCATAGTTGATTTTAAAATATAAAATGATAGTAATGTACAGCATCGTGCAGGTAAATCCAGAAAAATCACGATGTAATTAAAAACTACAAAATTGCAAGAAAAAATAAATTTATTATAAAGAAAACTAGATAAAAACATATTTACATTATTTACAATTGCAGTTACTATATGTAGTCGCCATCTGCTGCTACAACCTTTTCCAGGCAGGTCCGGAAACTCTGACATGCACGCTTCACCTCCTCTCGGTCTAACGAGGTCATGACCTTGATGATGGAAGCTTTCAGGGAGTCTTTGCTGCTGTTGTGGGTTTCGTAGACCTTTGATTCGACAATGCCCCACACATAGTAGTCGAGGGGATTGCAGTCGGGGGCTTGAGGGAGGCCACAACTTGGGCAACCAATGGAATGGGAGATTGCTGTAAAGCCACGGCAAATTGGCGACATTGGCCAACAAATTCGTCACTCCTCTTACAGTCAGACCGCTTTCGATCAATGTTTGACCCAGTCAGGAATGACTTCCTCTGTCTCAGACTCCCTGAACCTCTTTACTAGGTCATAAATCTGCATCTTCTTGTAACCAAACCACTCGATTATTTCTCGCAGCGACTTTCCGGCGCGAAGAGACTCGAGTATAGCCACTCTCTGATTGTGCTCTGCACATGCTGATGATGCGGCAGCCATTTTGTGAATGCCTAGTCTCTACCAAGGTCACTACTGTGTCACGTGCAAGTATAGCCAAATTACCGCCCGACCAGAAATAGCGCAAATTCCTGCATTAATTATTTCCAGATTTACCTGCACAACCCTGTATAATTTATGTAAAGAAAATTTATTTAATTTCGCATCTAATTGTTCGTGTCTGTCAAGTGGAAAGCTGACCTAACATGATAAATGACTGATGATTGAATTAGTTACACATTCAGTGCTTTGGCAAATGAAAAACTACTTTAAACTATTCAAAATGTTTTCTACCGAATGTTGGAAATTTCCTATTACATAAAAATTTATTGTATTTAGCACTTGTTCTCCGACAGTCAATGTGGTTCCTATTTTACGTCTATTTTTCTATTATATTATACATTAGATGCTTGTTGATATAAAAATTCAATAAAAAGTTCTGACAAAATTGTCAAACGGATTCTGTGATCTCGAAACACACACTCACGTTTAAATAATTTGTATTCGGCTTCGAACAACAAAAAAAGTCTATGGCATCTTACTTTCTGTTATTGACGATTTACAGCAGCTCTCCAGATGAGGTGGATTTACCACGCTGACGTCGCGTAAGCTACTCTAAATGTCATCGAAGTAGGACTACGAGAATAATGTTAATCTTAAACTTTGTTGTAAATTGTTAGGCTCCACCCCCAAAGTAGTTACCATGCGGTACTAGGACTACGAGGCTGCCTTAGGCAAAATTTTTATGGACTGTAGCCCTGGATCCCATTCAATCAAAGATCCCCTTCATGGCCAAAAAGTAAAAATTAAAATAATTTAAATTAAAAATTTAAGAAAAATAAATATACAAAATTTTTTCATATTTACCAGGCTAGATAAATTTTAAATTGTTGGTTTGCAAACACTATTGGATTTGAATAAAATATCAATATTTAGATGATAGTAAATAGTAAATATGGCTCTGTCCTCTATTGGCTCTGTCGTTAGTTGGTAAAATCAAAATATACTTTATCATTTGTCAATTATGCAAATAATGTGGCAAAGTCAGAATAGGAGTGCAAGTCTAGCTCCTCTAAAGCATGTTAGTTTAGCATAGCTCTCACTATGCTATACATAACCTCAAATGTCTTTGACATTTGAGGTTATGTATAGTATAGTACAATTGAATATTAAATAATCATTCATTCGGTGAAGTGTACTGATCAGGTGTTTAACTCAAACTTGGGTTAATTCGGTAGGCCTCCAAACAGTGTTAGTCCAGGGTTTCCAAAGTTAACAGTCCGCCCCTGCGAAATATGAATTAATGGTAAATGAACTGAGGAAGATGTATAAGTTTCAAGCACATAGAACTCTGTGGTACCAAGTAAAGATAATTCTCTATGAACTTGATGATGGAATGGTATTGCAACAACATACCACAAAAATCATATCTAAGTTATCAATTTGCCCCTAAACATAGAAGCATATATCCAGGCTTGTATCTCAAGAAGACTCTAAAAAACATCTTTAAAAAGAAACACAGACTTGGCCAAAAGAGTGTGAAAGACAACATTGAGAACGTACTGAAACGACTAGAGATAATCGAAATTAAAGATAAATGAGTGCTAAGAGAGTGTGGTAAAAGTGCAACAACAGAATCTCATAATTAAATTATTAATTAAAACAACAAAAAGTGGGAAATTTCATGATATCAAATTTATGAACTATATTTTGGAAATTAAGCAAAAATCACTTTAAATATTCAGCAATATTTATCTAACTTACCAAATTTATTTGGGAATTATACATAATCGCAGTAAAAATGAGAAATTCTGGCATATCAAATTTACCATCTTCTTTGGGAATTATATAAAATTGCCAGTAAAAGTGAGAAATTTAGTGAAATTTATCAAACTTACAAAGATGATTGATGATTGTACCTAATAACCGGTGGTATGCATAATCACCAATTAATCACTTTTACCATAACATATATATATTATCATTAAATCAAATTAGAATATGACCAATAATGTGTGTGTCTGATTATAGTCTGTATCTAATGTCAGATCAATCATGTTGTCAGAAGCAATAATAGGAAAAATTATAATTTTATTAATTTTTAGTTCATAAGAAGTCCAGCAGGATAGATTGACTGTTTTTAGCCTAGGAAGAACAATTTTTTTAATCATGCATTCAGATGTGATTTATCTGGTGTATTAAGCAGGGTGATGGGCAGTGCCTTTCAGAGAAAATGCGAGGCCTGAGAATTAATACTTTTGAGGCTCTTCAAAATTTAAAATAAAACTGTGGACAAGAAAATAAAAACAATGGTATTTAATATTTATTCAGTTATAACATTTATTTATTTCACAGAAGCTTTGTACACTTTAACATTAGCATTGGTATAATATATAGTGGTAAGTGTACAAGAAAAGTGAAAACATTGCTAGAGAACTTCAAATTTTGACAAGCATTGAAACTCAAACAGTATAAAAATATACAAATATATTTTTTCTAACATACTCAGTTATAAATTGAGACCCCTAAAGCATGATGCCTAGAGCAACTGTCTGTTATGCTCCCTCTGATGGCCACTGTGATGAGTTGATTGGTATTCTTCAAGAAGGTATTAGTCATTTTATGGAAATATTTATTAGTTTTTTAACTATATCTGTATTTTAATAGTCAGTTCTATTTATACAGTATTACTTTGCTGTTTTCCTATAATAATAATTACATGTTGTTGTATTAGAAAGTATTTTTTACTGAATATGATCCAATTGAAATAATAACTGAAAATTTTTTCCCTAAATCTGAGTAATTTTCAGTTTTATGATGCTTAACTATAAGTTATTCTGCTATAATATGTAACATTTTTTGTAACAATGTCATATAGTAGAAATACATGCTATAGAATGCATGTTTTCATATAACATAGTTCATTAAAAGTAAAGCACCAACTAGCAGTTAAAATAAACACTCAAATTTATTAAAAACGTTTTCGGTATCCATATTATACCATCTTCAGTTATACAGTTCTAAAATAGAACTGCCAGGTTCTAGAACAAAATAATTATCGGTTATTTTTCAAAATAAATTAACTTAGCTGAAGAACAGTTTTTGGTTTTATAAAGGTTGCGTAAACACAACAAAAATAAATAAAATAACGGCTAACGTATAAATAAAATATTATAGCATAAAATAAAATAAAATACAATACAACATCATAATTAGCAGGTAGCATTCTATAAATATTCTATTACCAGCTATTTATAGCATATCTCCAGGCTTTCGAGATTCCATCTGCCTGGTGTATATTAACAACATTTTCTTTATTTTTATTGCTCTTCAAAATTTCGATTTTTTCCGCAGTAAAAAGATCCCTAGGGTCTTGCACCTTTCTTATAATTCTGGCCTCTTCCCAACAGATATTAATATCTTTTTCAAAAGCTCTTTGTGCTAACGCTGTTGTAAGATTGCCTCTCTGTAGATCTTCCTTATGCTCTTTTAAGCGATCTTTAAGGTTCCTACTTGTAGCTCCTATATATACTTCCCTTCTGTTATCTTGGACATTATGTAATGGTACTTTATATACTCCTGCCTCTAGATCTCTCTTTCTCCTAGTCTTGTCGTTCCTTAATAAATTGAATATAGTTGGCAACCTTTTATAGCAGCATTTTCTTTTAGTTTTCTTTAAAGTCCTCTTTAGCGTTTTATATTCGTGGATGTTGTATGGCAGAGCTATCCTATCCAATGTATCCGTTAGATTATTAGATAATTCATTAAACCGCACTAGGTTCTGACTATTAAGCCCACTATCAAAGTTCTTTTTCTGCTCCAAAAATATATTATACATAAACTTTCTACTGTATCCGTGTTGGGCCCCGCATCTATAAATTCTATTAAGCTCTTCATTTAAAAAGACATTATTACTACAATGCGTTAACGCACGCCTAAAATATGCGCGGAATGCTGATTTTTTATAGGTCCAAGGATCATACGACCATTTTGGTATTAACACTGGGGTATTCGTGGGTTTAATGAATACCGTAGTTTCCAGACATTCGGCTCCCGCTAAAATCTTAATATCAAGATAATCTACTATTTTATTATCCTCTTTAGAAAGTTTAAGGTTGAGACCGTATTCTGGTTTAGTAAAATGTTCAATAACAAGATTGCTTAATGATTGTTTCCCCCACATTATAAAAATATCGTCCACATAACACGTATATAATTTTATCTCATTTTTAACATTTAAAGGTAGGTGGCTTTCAATTTCCCTAACTACTATTATGTAATACAGTGTTAATACCAAAATGGTCGTATGATCCCTGGACCTATAAAAAATCGGCTTTCCGCGCATATTTTAGGCGTGCGTTAACGCATTGCAGTAATAATGTCTTTTTAAATGAAGAGCTTAATAGAATTTATAGATGCGGGGCCCAACACGGATACAGTAGAAAGTTTATGTATAATATATTTTTGGAGCAGAAAAAGAACTTTGATAGTGGGCTTAATAGTCAGAACCTAGTGCGGTTTACTGTATTATCTAATAATCTAACGGATACATTGGATAGGACAGCTCTGCCATCCTGCATACAACATCCACGAATATAAAACGCTAAAGAGGACTTTAAAGAAAACTAAAAGAAAATGCTGCTATAAAAGGTTGCCAACTATATACAATTTATAAACTTACTTTTCAACAACTGCTTCATCCTATCAAAGCTTAGTTCAAATTATAAAAGCACTACATGCAGTCATAAGCTATAGCTTGATTTGATAGCTTATGACTGCATGTAGTGCTTTTATAATTTGAACTAAGCTTATATACAATTTATTAAGGAATGACAAAACTTGGAGAAAGAGAGATCTAGAGGCAAGAATATATAAAGTACCATTACATAATGTCCAAGTTAACAGAAGGGAAGTATATATAGGAGCTACAAGAAGGAACCTTAAAGATCGCTTAAAAGAGCATAAGGAAGATCTACAGAGAGGCAATCTTACAACAGCGTTAGCACAAAGAGCTTTTGAAAAAGATATTAATATCTGTTGGGAAGAGGCCAGAATTATAAGAAAGGTGCAAGACCCTAGGGATCTTTTTACTGCGGAAAAAATCTAAATTTTGAAGAGCAATAGAAATAAAGAAAATGTTGTTAATATACACCAGGCAGATGGAATCTCGAAAGCCTGGAGATATGCTATAAATAGCTGGTAATAGAATATTTATAGAATGCTACCTGCTAATTATGATGTTGTATTGTATTTTATTTTATTTTATGCTATAATATTTTATTTATACGTTAGCCGTTATTTTATTTATTTTTGTTGTGTTTACGCAACCTTTATAAAACCAAAAACTGTTCTTCAGCTAAGTTAATTTATTTTGAAAAATAACCGATAATTATTTTGTTCTAGAACCTGGTAGTTCTATTTTAGAATTGTATAACTGAAGATGGTATAATATGGATACCAAAAACGTTTTTAATAAATTTGAGTGTTTATTTTAACTGCTAGTTGGTGCTTTACTTTTAATGAACTATGTTAATAGAGTTTTAAGCAGTTTCTGAAAAAATTTATCTTATCTAGTTTTCATATAATTTTTATCAATATACAGTGTGTTTTCTAGCACTCTTACCGCCCTTTTTTTCTCGGAAACACAATGAGATAGGAATTAGGGGAAAAAATTTTAATTACCAAAGTATATCCGAAGAATCGAATGGGCATGATAAAAATTTTGTGGGCCCATCGGAAATAGGGGCACAAGGGATCAACTATGAAATCTCCAATAGAAACCAATGCTGATTTTAGCATAATTGGATAGAACTGTGAAAAACAAACAACTTTTGTTTTGAAAGTTTTTTAATATCACTTACAGATTGTTGAGATATCACAAAAAAAAAGATGCCATCATGTGTACTGCCGATTGGGCTATTCAAGCAGTAAGAAGAATAAAAATCAGACAGAGAGCATCTCTGTACATTGCCAAACATTATTGAAGCAACAAAGAGCAGTATTATGCAGATTTAAGATGAATTCTGGTACTTGTTAGTAGCATTCGAACTGCAGGTGTAACAAGTCTTTCGCCATTACAGTTCGGCATGGAGCTATACTCAAGAACAAGGGTTTCTGGACTTGTTTCAGACCTTTATGAGTGGCATGATGTACACAGGTGCCCTCTTTCAGATTCTTCCTTTTAATATTGCTTGAATAGCCCAATCGGCGGTACATGTGGCGGCATCTTTTTTTGTGATGTCTCGCAATCTGTAAATAATAAAAACATCTTTTTTTTTGTGATATCTCACAATCCGTAAGTGATATTAAAATATTTTCAGTACATGTGGCGGCATCTTTTTTTGTGATATCTCACAATCCGTAAGTAATATTAAAAAACTTTCCAACAAAAGTTGTTTGTTTTTCACAGTTCTATCCAATTATGTTAAAATCGGCATTAAAGTTGTTTGTTTTTCACAGTTCTATCCAATTATGCCAAAATTGGCATTAGTTTCCATTGGAGATTTCATCGTTGATCCCTTGCAAGTTTTGTTTTTCACAGTTCTATCCAATTATGCCAAAATCGGCATTGTTTTCCATTGGAGATTTCATAGTTGACCCTTGTGTCCCTACTTCTGATAGGCCCACAAATTTTTATCATGCCCATTCGATTCTTCGGATATACTTTGGTAATTAAAATTTTTCCCCCTACTTCCTATCTCATCACGTTTCCGAGAAAAAAGGGTGGTATGCGTGGTAGAAAACACCCTGTATATTGTACAAATATTGAAAAATAATATATAAAACTCAAAATAACAAGATAAAAATTTATTTTTGCAAAAACCCTCATATAATCTGGTACTACTTCAACACGGTTTTTACGTAACATATTTAGAAAATTTATGTTTACTCTCCTACAACAGAAAACATTTTCATTAAGTTTTGTAAATTCATACTAGGGAACACAATACACATGCAAAATGCAATCATTGGGAAATACTTTGCTAAAATTAGTAATAAATGCAGTTTCACAAGTTTGCCATGAGAGGGACGATACACAATCTATTTTGATTTCAATTTGAAATTGAGTTAATTGTCGACCATTGAGTATTTTGTGTTCCCTTTTTGATTTTGATTTGAAATTGAGTTAATTGGCAACAATTGAATATTCTGTGTTCCAAAAATTCAGTTCTTGGATAAAAAATAAGTTTTTATTCTTCAATAGAGGAATATGAAAGACAAGAAAAAGTTTTTTATTCATAAATTTTTTTTGGTATATGTTAAGGAACAATTGTTTTGTAGTGGGGTAGATTACAGATTTTGTAAACAGAGCAGAAGATATTCAAACTTTAAATGCATAAAAAAGTGAAGTTGAAATTGTTAAAGAAAAAAACATTCTCGTTTTAACAAAACAGTGGAAGGAAGATATAATTATTAAATGAATGTTATATAGACTGTATACTTTTTCTTTTCTTTTGTGTATATTGTTTTTTTATAGTCATGTATATATTTTTCTTTTTTTATGTTTTGTGTTATTAATCATATATAATAAAGGAATAAGTGTTTGAAGTCCATGTTTCTTCTCATGTGCAAACTCCCCCAGCCAGAAGTTCTGCTGTTACCATTTTTTCTCACTTCAAATCTTTAATTGCATCTTTTAGAAAATTAAACTCAACTCCTCTCACTTCAAATCTTTAATTGCGTCTTTTAGAAAACTAAATCCCAATCTTTTTATAAAGTTGCTTTAAATTTCGTAGTTCACCCTATTTAATGTTGTATACTTCTTTTTGTTATTTGACTTCAATTTCTGTCTTTTTCTATCAAAAAATGTTGGCTGTTCCCCAGAGCTACATAAATGTTGCATTTAAATAATATTTATTTCAAAATTTAAATAATAATGTATTAATTTCAGAAATTATAAATTTTTTTTTTTTTTAAATAAAAATTATAATTATTACCTAAATAATTTAATCGATAAATCAATAGTTTGTTAGTTGCCAATTTCATGTAAAGAAAATTTCAAAGTTTGGTCTGGATGAAAAAATAAGCAAAAATATAATATACAAGGATATGCTAAATAAATGAAAAATCTCAAATTTGACAGAGAAGAAGCAAATGTTTTGTTTTTGATATATTTGGGCACATAGTGACCAGGGGATAACTAGTATTCTTAATAAAAATTAAGTTTCTTATGTGGAATTAAAGAAAGTTATTTGTTTTTAATTAGTTTTGGAACGTAACTCTTTTTGTATTGGCTCCAGGTCTCATATAACAGTTTCACACAACACTGTGTTTTTTAGAAACTTATCTACTATGTTATAGGAGGGATACCTGCACTGCTGAAAATTATACAAATGACGTAAGAATATGTTAATAAATATAAATATTAATAAAAACAATATTTCATTGAATTTATGTAATTTTTTTTAATAATTATATGATGCAATGTCATTCAAAGTTACATAATTCTTGGCTTTATAAATATTTTCTGAAAATTTTGGCTGATTTCTTCATTTGTGATTTGTTTTGTTCAGAAGAGATATGGCTCTCTAAAAATATCAAACATTTCATTGGATGGCTAAGATTTCATATAAAAAAACTGTTTTTTCAACAATCTCATATACAGAATGAAAAGTTGTGGAAAAAATTCTAAAAAAATGCTTACACTATTAGAAAGAGGGTGAAATTGAAAGTTTTTGAAAATTTCCAAAGAAAATTAAGCAAGATAAGATTTTAATTTTTTGCATATTAATTAGGCTTAATTTTAATCAATCACCAGCAGACATTTATAGGCAATGATTGAAATGTTGGCACTCAAGAAGTTAAAATTATAATAAGTTTATTTTATGTTTGTTTTATTTAAAATTATTATTTTGCTATAATCTAAAAGTAAATTGAAAAATATTTTTATTTTTAGGGTGGTCCTTATTATAGTGTGTTACAAAGTATGCTGGGTGCTTATGTAATTTATCGTCCAGATATTGGATATGTAAGTTTCCAGTCATTTATTTTAGCAAGAAATATTGTAAAATATAATACAGTTTTAATAATATGATTTTCTTTTAGGTACAGGGTATGTCCTTTATTGCTGCCATGTTAATTTTGAATATGGATGCTGTTGATGCATTCATTTGTTTTGCCAATTTATTAAACCGGCCATGCCAGCTGGCTTTTTTCAGAGTGGAGCAACATATGGTAAATATATGTGTGTATATTTATATAAACACTATAGCATTCATATTTACATCCCAAGAATATATATATTTTTTCCACTTCACATATTGTAACATATTTTTATTTTGGTAATCTTTATTGCTGCTGCTGTTTTATAATAACTATTTCAAAAACCGTAGTTCCTATAAAATATTTATATTTATCTATAAAATCCATAAATTAGCTATTATTAACAATTAATTTTTTGAGAAAACAAAAAAGATTTGTTTTATAAAAATTTGAGAGATTGTTATTTAGAATTTCTATCAAAGAAAAATAATATAAATTCCATTTTGATAAAACAAAAAAATATTTTTATTTAATTTAGAAAAATTTTAATCTGTGAATTTTTATATGTATAATTACTACTATATTGAATTTTTAACAAACAAAAATGCTACTGTAAGACTACTTTTAATTCTGATTTATCTATACTGAGTTTACAGAAATAAAATAAAACAAAAAATTGACAAAGCACTTGTATAAAAAATTCTCACTAAGATTATTGCTATCAGATTGAAATTCATACATAAGAGGATTTACAGTAATATTTGTTGAAGTAGGATACCTTCTTTACCTTCTACTGGTAAGAATTTACAACCAAAAATAATGAATAAAAAAATACTGTTAAATTAATATAGTTTTTATTTTTCAAAAATTCTTCTTTTTTAATTATTAAAAATAATTAAAGAGAATTATGGGAAAGAGTAAAAATTCTTTTTATTAATTATCTCTAATTTTTTTATCTTTACAATATATGATAATTTATGTTCAGTCTTACTGTATATTGAGCAACCAAAATGATTATATTGAAAAGGTTTGTATTAAATAGTTTTAAGAAATTATTTTTGCAAAAACACTAAGACTACATCCAAGAATAATAATAAAAAATTGATAAAGAATAGAAAATTAATGCAAATATGATTTCCCCTTTTTCTTTTTTTGTAACAGTTTTCATGGCAGATGAAATGATATAGAAACTAAGTCAATTATCCATGTAGATTACGTGTGTTACAGAACACTTTAAAAAAAAAAAGTTGTTTAAATAATTCAAATTTGTCTAAAGATACTGAATAAATGTGGAAATATTAAATAAATTTGAAAATACTAAAAAGTATATAAAAATTAATTATTGTAACTGTGACTAGTGTATTTGTTTAGTAATAGTTGAATTATAAAATTAATTTTTGATTTAATTTTAGTTTATGGTACAATTATTCATTAATTCAATCTAATTACAATCATTTCAAAAAATTTCATCCAATAGAAATAAGGAACTATTGTTAAAGATTCACATATGGATTATATATTAAGCTATTTTCATGCAATAATGTTCATCAGTAATACACAAGAATATGAATGTGTACTTGTGCATTAAATATAGGGAACCTAAAAAATTACTAAGCTGCTATTGTATATATGGATATAGAATAAAAAATGTATTAACCAGTAGTGCACTGAAAAAATATACACACCCAATAATTTAAGTTATATATAATTTTATTAACATAAATCTAAATGTTTTGAATAATTTAAATGTGTATTAAATCAGATATGTTTTTAAAAGGATTTTTCTTAACAATTTTTTTTTTTTTTATATGATATGTAGATGACTGCATACTATTCTATGTATGAAGAATTTTTCAAAGAAAATCTAGGAGTTCTTTTCAATCATTTTGATAAACAGGGATTAAGTTCTGACTTATATCTTGTAGATTGGTAAGTCTTTTTATAATACAGTAAGACCCTGCTTAATGCTGCTCTGTTTAATGCTGTTTCAATATAATATAGTTTTTTTTTAATTCTATATTGTTTATTTCATTTTGGTGTGGTTTTTCAAATCATTATACTTACATAAATTTGAAATTGCACTAATTTGTTGTTTTGATACTCCTATGCCATCTTGCAATGCGTTTGATATCAGTTCAGTGCAGTACATATGAAAATCTACTGCGGTTACAGTTCATATTTATGATCGTTCATCAATGTTATTTTACAGTTAAAGTTTAGCACTATTATGGAAATTATGGATCAGTTTATACAAAATGATCCAAATTTTGATAGAAGTTCTAAGACAAGACAAAATGTCATGGATGCAATGTCTTATTATTAACAGTTGATTGCTGAACAAAAGAGGAAAAGGTAAACGATTTTTTGTTAGATGATTTTTAAGGAAAAAACAAAAAGTATCAAATGAGGAAGAAACCTTCCTTATCACAAACAAATTATTTATTTAAATATTTTTGATTTTCATGAATGATTTATGAATACAAATTGATATTAGCAATAAAAACTGTTTATGAATATTTGTGAATACAAATCGATATTAGCAATAAAAAAATGTCTATAATTAATGTAATATGCAATAAAAATGTCTGTAATTAATGTAATACAATAGTAATAATACATGTTACAAAATAAAAAAAAGAATTAATGTTGAATACAAATCGATATTAGCAATAAAAATGTCTATAATTAATGTAATATAATAGTAATAATATATGTAATACAAATCAATTTACTTGAATATTTTTGATTTTCATGAATGATTTATGAACACAAATCGATATTTTAAGAATTTTTTCACCAATATTTGTGAAATACAAATCGATATTAGCCAATATTTTTGATTTTCACGAATGATTTATGAATACAAATCAATATTAGCAATAATTTTTTCGTGAATGATTTATGAATACAAATCGATATTAGCAATAAAAACCTATAATTAATGTAATATAATAGTAATAATACATGTTACAAAATAAAAAATGTATGTATTTTTTTATTCGCTGTCCCGTTTCACCTATTCAATTATTTACGTGTTAAGATGACCTCGTTTAACACTGTTTCATTTAGCACTTGGTTTTTCTGGAACCTATCCCTGCATTAAATGGGGTCTTACTGTATAAAGAAAAAAAACAATTTCATTTTATATATTAAATATAAAATATATTCTTATGTTTTCAGGATTTACACACTTTTTAGTCGATCCTTACCATTGGATGTAGCTTGTAGAGTATGGGATGTATTTCTTCGAGATGGAGAAGAATTTCTTTTCAGAACAGCATTAGGTAAGAGATTTTCTTTTAATTAAAAATTTTTTTGTGAAAATTTATAAATTAAATTTTATTCATCTTTATTTTGTCCATGTTTCAAAAAGTATTTCTAAATCACAAAACATTTCTGATTTCATTCCTTTCTTAATACATGCACTCTTTGAGTTATGAACATGAAATTTCATTTCCAAATTTCAGAAAATTTTGAAAATCCTTCAAGAATTTTAAACATAGTGATAGCACAATGTTCTAGAAACCAATATAATGTAAAATTATAACAATATTTCAAAATGGTGTTATAACACCAAAAAAAATTTCCTTTTATAATTGAAACTTTTCATTCAAATCTGTGAAATGAGAAACTTCTAAATGGTAAAGTTGTGAAATATATTACAAAATACAGTGTGTAGAGTTATTTATGTAGTTTTGGAGTCAAGATAACAGCTGTATCCAAATTATGAACAAAACTTATGTCCAAATTATGTCTCAAACTCCCCTTTTTCTCTCTATTTTGAGAAGTACTTGAAATAGAGAGAAAAATGAAATTTCAAATAAATTTTTTGGTGATTATACCTATACAGATTTCCTTCAACTTACAAATACTTGCAACAACAATATCATTGATAAATTCTATGATTATTTAATGCAATTCTCATGTATACCTGTTTATGTACAATGGAGTAATATACCAAATCATTATTTTTTTATGTTTGATTCTTGTATTTTTATTATACTGGCTATGTTTATTATAATAATATATAGTGTCTTAGTAACGATTAATTGTGAGAAATCCATAAATTTTGGCATTTCTGACTTATGATTGTAGGATTCAAACCAGTTCCATCATAAATTGAGGGCTATCTATAGCCAAATAAATCTTTACTTGTAAAATAATATATTATAAAATATAATTCCTCTGTAAATTTACATTTAATTATATACAATCCAATATTTGATAATGATATATTGCGGGGTAACAAAAACCAATTATATTTATTATTGCTCCTGGATTGTTATTAATAAAATAATGTGTACAAATAAAAGCTCCCACACATACTTTTACAAACATACACACTCACACAAATATATTTATTTTTAAGTTAATATTTTAAAACAATGTTTCATAAGTCATATAACAAATTAAATTATAAATTTAAAATACTTTGTGAAATTCTTGTAATACAGTGGACCACCATATAACTCGTTTCCTTATAATGCAGATTCCTATAACACAGGGCTGCACAAACTTATTAAGACGAAGGGCCACATAGATTCACTGTGAATTATAGGAGGGCCACCAAAAAAACTATAAAAATCTTTTTTTTTTTTTGCATTTTTATACTCCTTTCCAATTAATGAGATTTTAAGAGGTAGGACCAGTTCCAACCACTTGGCCATCCAACTGTCAAACTACAAAAGTTATATATTATATTATGTTTATTAATTACATGTTACAAAGTAACATAATCAAAAATAAACAAAGAATTTTTAATTGAATGTGTGGTATTGCATTGATATTTAACAATTTTTTTTAAGTTTCACATTTTTAATAGCTAAATGCAAAACTGATTCTAAATTTTCATTAGTTAAGCAGCAGTGCTACTTTGTGTGCATGTACAATTTTTTTAAATTATCTATTTCACATACATAAATACAGTAAAAATAAAAAAATGTTTAGTATTACAAATATGATTATTATTTTTCTTATTGTTTAAAAACATTATCATCGAACCACTGTAAAAATAATTTCACATCAGAAAAATATTATTTGAAAATGCATTATTCAAAACTGTAAATAATGTTTCATTGATTATGTGACTTGCTAAAATAACACATGGTGAGGTTGGCTACCAACAAACCAACAGAGGGTTGCGATCTGTGCATCTCTGCTATAACATCATAGAAAAGAGTTCTTATATTGTAATAATGTAATATATTGTGATCTAAAATGTTTAAGATAATATTTACCTTTTTATCATCATGATGATGATCTACAAACATGAATCTTAAGAATGGTTTTTTAATTTATACTTTCCATTGGGATCTTTTTCTATTTTTACATATATAGTCATGATAGCTTGATTCCATTTAATTATATAAGTCAAGAATCTATTCAAAAACAATGCATTAATTTATTCATTTTTTTTTTTTTTTGCAAAAACATTAATACATTTCTTTCAAATCTTTGGACCTATTAACACTTTGACTGCCTACAATTAATGGTAATTAAGCCTAATTAATATGCAAAAAATTCAAATTTTCATATCTTGCTTAATTTTTGTTAAAATCTTTTCAAATATACAGGATTTATTGCATTTTTTTCTCTCTAACAATATAAGCATTTTTGGAATTTTATTTTTTCACCACTATTTGTTCTGTTTGAGATTGGCAAAAACACGATTTTTTTATATATAAAAAAATATTAGAAGTTGAATGAAGTTATATAATTATTAAAAATATTGCATAAATTTAATGAAATAGTGTCATTTTTGTTAATTCATAAAAACAAATTAACAAAAATGACAGTATTTCTAAATGATATTTTTACATCATTTTTGCAATTTTTAACAATGTTTTATAAATTTTTTTAATTTATATCAAAAAATCCTAACATATGATCTCATCTTATATCTAAGCAGTTATAATGTTCTTTATGTTGCTCTAATTCGACTGCAAATTGTTTATTATTGCAAACCCATTCAATGCCACATGCTGTGAGGTAAAGCAATGAAAGTGCCACAGCCATTTAAATGGCTACAGGGTGTTTACATTTCATTTTCATGTTTTTTTCCTAAATATTGGTGAAAATGAAATAAAAAAGGAATGCTGTAGGTTATGTTTTCATTTATTTTAACATCATTAATCAATATTTTCCTATTAGCTACAATATTTTTTCAGTTTTAAGCATTTTATAGCTCATCCAATGAAAAATTCAATTTTTACCTAAAATTTCAAAAATATCATTTATCTCGTCCCAAAACTGGAATAACTGTTTTATATTAGACTACAAAATCGAAAAGATGGAATTAAAAAAAAAATGCAAATTTTATTGAGCAGTTCCATTCAAAACAATGTTTGTAAATGTAATTTTTACAATATTTCTGCAAATGAAAAAATTTAGAAACCACTGTCAAAAGTGTATATTTTTGACAAAAAAAAAAAAAAAAAAAAATTTAAAAAACAATAAAAAAAAGATTATTTTTAAAAAAATAAAAAAAAAAAACAGATTTACAAAAGCTGGATTAATAAAAATCAAGATAAAATTTTTTTTAATCTTTTTTTTATTATTTTTATTCTACTTCTTTAATGTCTTGTTCATATCAATAGTAGTGAATGGATTAGCAAAAAGCAAAGTTTATGAGATTACCATGCTATCTATCCTTCACTAATAACTTTAAAAATAATTTTATTTTTATGAAATTATAAGATTTGCAAATTCAAAAATTTTTGGAAACCTGATTTATGGTTTATTATAAAATATATACAGTCAAACTCCAATAAGACAACACCATCTATTCCGGAATGATTTTGGTGGCTAATTGGGGTTGGAGGTTTATCAAAACTGATAATAAACTCCAAATTTATTAAATTTAATAAAATACAGTACATTTATATTTAGCATCCAGATTCAACATTTATAAAAAAAACTGTATACTTTACAATATAATATATGTACCATATATGTACAGTACTATATAGAAAACATATCCATCTGTTGTTTTGATCCTCTACTTTGAGTTCTCTGTAAAACACAATGTACACAGCTTACTGTACAGTATCCTTATTCATTTGTTACACGATAAACAATGGAAATGATCTTAAATTTTCTACAACTTAGGTGTGAACCAGGCACATGATTAACCATTAACTGCATCTCTCCCACCCTCTGATTACAAATGATTTCAGAGAACTTTTCATACTGTATATATAGTACTGATGAACTTTGAGATTTAAGTCACCTTATATGCTGCTGGCAGATTAACAAGGTCAAATACAATACCAAAAGGAATATTTGTTTAGATCGGGGATTCCCAACCTTTTTCTTGCATTGACCCCTTTTAAAAAAATGATTTTCTTCATCTACTCCTAACATTTTTCTCTATAATATTATACAGTGTACAACATAATCATAATACAAATAATTGATATAAAACTTTAAAGATAACAATTAGACTAAGAATATGAACAAAAGTTTTGAAAGAAATAGTTTATTAATTATGTTTTATTATTTTTTGTACTATTATCATTTTTAATTTTACAAATATAAACAAGTTTTCAGAAACAAAATCACATATTCTAATTGAACAAAAGTTTGATATTAATTAATATGATGGCTGTGCTTGATGTATTGATGAATTTTTTTAAATATTTGGCATAAAATTGCTTAACTTAATTCTTAAATCACCTCGTTCAAAAATATTCAACCTGTTTCTTGTTTCCATAATAAATTATTGACTTGACTGAAGCCTGCTTCCACTAGGTAAGAGGGAAAAGTCAGTAATGCTGGTTCGGTAACAATTTTTATTTGGGGATATTTTTCTTGGATGACTTTTAAATTCCAAAACTTAGCATACCATGTGTATCAAATAAGACTTGCACTTGATCATCCTCTTTCAATGCAAACAAACTCTTCTTGTATCATAATATCAAAATCCGATATATCAAAGTGCAGCAGTTCTATGATTCATGCTGGCACATTCAAATTTTCAGTATCTTGGAAGCAATTTTATATCCAATTAATTAGGAGCAATTCCAGAAGTTTCTATTGAATTTAATTCAATACTCCACTGGGACTAAAGCTTTTCGCCAGAGGTGTTGAAAGACATTGCTGGGCCCGGGGAAAACTTGACATGGGCTCCAAATAATTTTCAAGTTATAATAAGGTTGGACAATTTATTACCCCATTTCAGAATTTTCAGTCCTTCTACGGTTAATTAGTGTGCAAACACACAAATCGTGAAATGATGCCCCAAGTCCTGTGAATCCTGGGCCCAGCGAATTTTACCCCATCATCCCCCCTCCTCTGATCATCCCTGCTTTTCGCTGCTTGTTTGAAAGTGTATCTACTTTGAGGAATGCTTAATCTTTCTTGACATCATTAGACATACTATCCATTGACAGAACACAGTTTAGAAAGAGAAAATTCAGTTATTTTCTCATACAAAAGTATGATGTGACAACATGGCAGATCTAAAGCCATTCAGCTATGTTACTGTGAATATAATTGAAATGCCCACAAACATAGTACCAAACAAAAGAGACAACCTTTAGGTCAAAGTGATAAAAGAATCGGAGGTGAAATCGGTACCTTTTTGAAAATAGATATACCTTTTTATACAAATATTTAACACAATGGAACTGATAATTGAGTATTTAATTACATGTCGGTATGGTGAATTGTTAACTCTAGTAAATAGTTATTAATATAGCAATCTATCTTGAATATATCACTAATTTAACTCCTGATTTTTTGTGATCATTGACTTATAGATTGATCTCTTTCATTAAGTACTACTTTTATTGGACTTTACAAAGTTAAAATTATTCCATTGCGTGGCTTGAAATAATCTTGCACACAAGTTATTTTATGTACTTTTCGTGTCTATCGTTGTTTTATTATTTACTATTTAGTCTAACCGATGCACATATGTGATCTACACATGCTTATTTGTTATTCATATAAATGATCGTTGGCTATAGTATCCATCGCAAATGTTTTCACCAATACAACTGCATAATTTTGACACGTGACTATAGATTGACAAACATTTTGACCAATTGAGAAATCTCGTAGAAAAATTTAAGGATGAACGTATCTTGATTATAGACATGAGCTGTCAACCCAGGCGAATGGATAAGGAGACGTCTGTAATCAAACTGATTGATGATCAACTACACACTCATCTCCACTGAATTTCCCTAAAATCATTTGATGAAACTATTTAGTGGTAAATAACAGTTTAGAAAGGAAATATTCAGTTTTATTTTCATGTGCGAGAAACATGCCAATCAATCACTGGTGCATATTTGGCTATCAACCCCCAATAGACCCCTTGATCGTCATTGCCCCCCTTTAAAATTTCAGCGACACCATTGGGAACCCCTGGTTTAGACATTTCTATTTGCAGATGGCTTCTTATTGGGGTTTGCCTATTCCATTAACATAGGGATGATCTGTTCAGCCAAATTTGTTGGTGGTAAGCGAGGGTGGTGTTTTATCAAGGTTTGACTGTATATATTATATAATAAAATGTAATGAAAATATTTCTGCCTAGTTTTATATTTGATCTGTCTATGATTTTTATGTTCAAATGGTCTTTTCTCTAAGAAAGAATTGGGAACCTCTGTTAATTTCTTGTTTTTATTTTTTATCCTGCTTATTGATAGCTTCAAATGTGTTATCTTTACTATATTAACAATTATATTAAAATATAATTAAACAGAAGATCAAAAAGAAACTAAACTATTTAATTTAAAAATGTGCATGTTTGTATGTATAAAATGTATTTAAAATATAAAAAAATATTGAAGTGGTATCAACCAAAAATATTACTGAACTATCACAGTAATTTATGTCATATGCAGTGATAGTTTTATCATTTTTCTTCTTGAAGTACAATTTCACTGTTTCTTTTTAAAATGTTGCCTTTTTTCAAAGAGTGAGCATTAAATTTTGCTTTTTATATAAAAAAATCATTTGCAAAAATAAAACAAGTCTATCGAGACAGTGCCATAAAAAGAACGTAACTGTTGCAAAAAGTAAAGTGATGCTTCAACTCTTTTTTGAATGTTTAAGATGTGATTTGTTATAAATTTATATCAAACCAGAATGCATAGACTTGTTAACACCAAGGGTCAATTCACCGTAACTTATAGGAGGGCCATCAAAAATACCACGAAAGTTATATGTCAAATCAAGTTTATTAAAAACATGTTACAAAGAAATGTAATCAAAATTAAACAAATAATTTTTAATAGGATGCATGATATTGCATTGTTTTAACAATTTCTTTTTATGTCACGCAAAATTGATTCTAAATTTTCATTAGTTAAACAGCAGTGCTACCTTATGCACTTGTACAATTTTTTTAAATTACCTATTTCACACACACAAATACATTAAAAATAAAAAAATGTTTTGTAAACATAATTTCACATCAGAAAAATATTATTAGAAAATGCATTGTTCAATACTACAAATAATATTTTGTTCATTGTGCAACTTGTTAAAATAATACATGGTGAGATGGGCCACCAACAAATCAACGGAGAACCGCATGTGGCTCGTGTGCCGCGGTTTGTGCATCCCTGTCCTAGAGAATCAACAGAGATGCAATTAGGAAAAAATTATTTGATTCATTCAAGACCATGGAAATTATCCATAACAATACAATTGATCATCAAGGCAACTTGTTGCTGAAAATTTGGCAAAACATAGAATGTATTTGTCACATTTTCAGCAACAAGTAGAAATATTGATCATTAAGAAAAAAGATATTTATATATTTTGGGACAATATCTCACTTAAATATTACTCTAAAATATGTCAATAATATTGAATTGATATCAATGATTTTTCAATAAATTTGAAATTGGTAAGTTTTTTAATTTTTAAAAAAAAAAAGATCTTATCATTGATCAGTATAATTTGTCCATAGATCATTATTTTTATAATTTAATCATATTAAATTCAAATCTGATATTATTATTAAAATTAACAAAATTATAAGCACATACAAAATTTATTTAAATAAATGATAAAATAATATATTTTAATAAAAAGAAGTTATTTATTTAATTAAAGATAGATGTGCCAATATTTCATCAGTTTTCTAATTTTGTTCTTAAAGATGAAGAATAATTTAATTCTCAAGATGGTTATTATTGCAAATTATTAGTGAACAAAGTATAGTCCAGTTGTTTGTTTGTCTGTATCACACTTGCAAGCAGTATAATGTCAGAGATTCAGATATCTGACACAAGTGAAAACACCTTGTTTTGGACCTTACAAGATCGAAAAATTGCTCTTTCCATTATATGGTAATTTGATCTCCTTTGTGAAGCACGTGGGATCAACAGATAAAACTGATAGGTGTTAAGCCTTATTGCAGTAAGCAGTTCATTGTGGATAAGGACGGGTGACGTGAATGATGCAGAGACTATGGTCAAAATATAACCATAACTTCCTTTATTAGTGAGAGATTTCTACTTACAAATTTATGCCAACAATAGACTGGTAGAGGAAATACCTTATGATATTAACAGTTTCTTCTAATTAAGAGTCCTTCACAGTTATTTGAATAAAATGAGTTCTTTCAAAATTAGAGAAGTCTTTTTACTGTAGGTTGAATAACGAAGGGGAAACTGAGGAGTATTCACAATCAAACTTTCTTGTCAGCTGATATACTGCAAGATCTGGTTTTTCTTTTTCTATCGGAGATCCATACTGCATCATCATCTCTGCCTAGATTCACTCTTCTGAGTTTTTGTCCACTCTGGGTGTTTGTTCCTTCTTGGGTACTATATTTCACAACTTTAAAACAAATTCTTATATTTTAAACACCGGTCAGAAAACTGACCTCTCTTTCAATTTTTTTTTTTCGGGGAAAAACAAGACATTCGTTTTTAATTGTCTTTCAGTTAGTTGACTCCTCATTGAATTCATATAATACCTGCATGTAATAATTTTTCTTGCTATCATATTATCTTTTGTTTATAATTTCTTTTTAACTTATATTGAAAGAAATATGAATCCACGAGCTGGAAAACACAATATTACCATATTTCCATCATTGCGTCGCTCTCCCCTTCAAATTTTTCCCTTCAAAATTTCTCCTTTCATATTTTTTTTTTAAAGGAAGAAAGCCACATCATATCCAACTCAAATTCCTGTCCCTCACACCTTCAATGATTTGATTATTATTACTCACGAAGATAGATCATACTATGGAAACATTATTGGGATTACAGTAGAATACTCAAAAATTTGATGATAATTAAAAAATTTAATTTTATATTAACTTGGAATAAAGATTGTGTAGATTTAAAGGCAAATGTAGAAAATTATCAAAGCAAAGATATATTATTTTTTATTTGTTAACAAATCTTTAAGTGGTGTTTGACTTTATATATATAAAATGAATGTGGTCATTTTAGAAAATTGTTTTAAAAGTCATATTTGTGTAGTTTCCAAAGGTTTTCAAAAAAATATTAAGAAATTTTTAGAAAAGTTTCTTTACAGGCATACAATAATTATTAATTTGTGCATTATATGTAAGAAGTAAAGTATGTAGCATGAATTAAAAAAATATATAAAGATGTATCCACATAAGTCCTTTGCAAAAGTTATATTTCAAAATTATGTAGTTCAAAATTCAATCTTTGGTCCCTACTACTATGAATTAAGGTTTTATTTTATTAAAATTAAAAAAAAATTATATCTTTAAAAATATTAGAAGGAATCAATTGAAGAAACATAAGTATTTTCATATGAGCCATTGATTTTGAAAGTGGGGCAAGTCTGTTTTATGTTATTGCTAGATATTTAATGGTTTGCATTTGAATGGGTTTAAAAATATTTGTAAGCAGTGATAGACACATTTAATATTTTTTGTAGTCTTATTTCATGTAAATTTAATATGCAGTAATGGTTATCCGTGTTAGGTGAAAAAATTCATGGTTTTGGTATTCGCAATAGATGCTTCACTTTCAAACGCAATGATTTGTTGAAAACATTGATTTTCTTTGAATGGAATATAATTATAACAACCAAAAATTGAATATTTTATTTATTTACTTATTTATTTTATTTCAATATTTCATAATTCTTTCAAAAAGCTACAATAAAACAAAAAATAAATTTAATTTTATAGGAAAAAGTGGATAAAATAAGAAAAAATATTCAGTACAGTAATAAGTTGCATGCATATAATTATATTTCTTAGTGTAGATGATGCAGATTTTTAAACTATTCATGATGAATGGGTGGTACATAGGGTAATAAATCCATCATATCTTTATATTTTTCTTTAGTAATAGGCCTAGTTTTCATATTTAAAGATACTAATACTATTTTTCTGAAATTGCTTGGTCTACCCTGTTTTGGTGATAAATCGACAGTTTTAAATTGCGAATCTTTTTCCATCAATGTTTTATAAAACAATATATGCAGTACATTTCTTGAAAATCTTATCCAAGAAATATTCAACCAATTGACAGTTTCTCCATCAGAATTTTTTGTTCTTTTCAAAATTGCTTCCTCCAGAGGTTTGGTTAAATAGAAATCTTCACTTTTCATTTCATGTACTAAAAATGCATGATGTTTGTGACATTTTTATATTACTTTGTAATAATCCTGGGGAATATATAGCAAATTAGTTTTCTGAATTGCAATTTCCAGTACTCCAAAATTGTGATCATTTGGCAAGAATGAATGTCCTGACAAAAATTTATGGTCAATAATATCTATATTATTGTTGCTATACTGGACAATTTTCATCCACTTTAAGGCCAACTTACTTTCTATTTTGGCCAGTGCACATTAAGCAAAAATGTATTTTTGAGTTGTCACATTTTGTAGATGCCTTAAACAGCAGGAAGCTACTTCTTGTGATCCTCTGTATGCAATTGTTTCATCCCAGGTATACATATGAACTCCATCATCATGTAAATTGTGGAAACCTTGATTTAAAACATACACTCTTGCACTGTCATTATTATTATTTTTTTTGCATTTTTACACCTCTTTGCAATCAGTGAGATTACTAAAGGGCGGGGCCAATTCCAACTACAGGCTGCACCCACACCTGTGGAGGGGGGCCGGATGGTGAAGAACAGGGATTGTCAGGCCGGGTGCAGCACCCTGAAAAACTTTTCAGGAGATGCCACATCTGGGATGTGAACCCAGGTCCTCCTGCATGGCACACCATCAGCATTACCACTTGGCCATCATATCGTCACGCTATGGTTATTTAAAGTGGACTTGCTTCACTTTCAAAATCAACTCTCAATAAATATCGTTGCAAAATAAATTACAGGTAACAAATTTACTGATATTAAAAGATATTTATTGTGAATTGATTAAAAACATAAATTTTATGTTAATTTGTAATAAGAATTAGCTTTAACTTTTTTTTTTTTTCTTTCAGAAAATGGACTTGCCCCACTTTCAAAATCAATGGCTCATATAATGTAAAAATTTTTAAATATCTTTTATTTTCATTAACATTTTTTAATCCACAAAATTCATTTGTGCAAGAGAGCATCCAATTTGAAAAGATTTCTTTAAATTCTTTCCTTTAAAATTTTCATGGCATAATATTCTCCACATTATGGTTTGTTTGAAATAACGTTAAAAAAGTAAGCTTTCCACTTAACTAAATTAAAATACTG
>AYEL01060808.1:27500-85580 GCA_000484575.1 Olivierus martensii | reverse complement strand
GGTATCAAAACCGGTCTAAACGTCGGCTTCCTATACACATCAGTCTCAATTTGTCCTTCCTTCTTCCGAATCTGTATATCTAGGAAATGCGCTCTCTTACTACTTTCCTGCTCTTTTTTCATCTTCAGGCCGTACTGCGTTAGAGTGAAATCCTTTGCCATATCCCCCACCTTCTCTTTACTCTTCCAAACCACCAAGACATCATCAATGTACCTCACATACATTCTCATAAATGGCCTAAACTTACATAGTCTCTGTCTCTCTACCTCCCTCAGCACTATTTCCACCAGCGTGCCTGCTATTGGGCTACCAATCGGCACTCCAAGCACCTGCTTAAAGATCCTTCCCTTAAATCTGAAATACGAATTTTGGATTTAAAAGATTTGCTCCATTGCATCGACATTTGTGATTTGCTGCTCAAACATGAAGAAAATGATCTCTTTCTGAAGCAGATCATAAATGATGTTGAAAAATGGATTGTTTACAACAAAGTTGAATGCAAACAATCATGGAGCAGAAGAAATGAACTGGCTCAAAGCACTCCAAAACCTGATATTCATCAAAAAAATGATACTCTTTGTTTGGTGGGATTTCAAGGGATTTGTTTTTTTTGAGCTTCTTCCATACAATTCCACAATTAATTCAGAAGTGTACTGCCACCAATTGGACAAATTGAGTGATTCCATCAAACAGAAGAGACCAGAATTGATTAACAGAAAAGGCATAGTGTTTCACCATGACAATGCCAAACTTCATATCAAGTTTGATGACTTGCCATAAGCTGTTACAGCTTGGATGGGATGTGCTACCATACCCACCATATTTGCCATATCTGACACCCTCCGATTATTACTTATTCCAGTCTTTACAGAATTGTTTAGATGACAAAACACTTACTTTAAATGATGTCAAAAATCACTTGGTTCAGTTTTTGCAAGCGAAGATCAGAAATTCTACAAGCATGGAATTATGCTACTACCAGAAAGATGGCAACATGTGTTGGTCCAAAATGGTCAATATATAAATAAAATATTTATATATTATAAAAAAAATTGTCATTCATTTTCACGAAAAAACTAAATGAATTTCCGAACAACCCAATAAATGAGATAAAACAATAATAATAATAATTCAAAATTTTGTAATTATACCATCTGTTAATTTCTTTTATGGTTTCACTTGGTTCTTCTTTTATAGTTTTAATTAGAATGTAATTTCATCAAAATAAAACATACTATTATTTGTCTGCTTATACAAGAATATATTAAAGTAAATAAAATAAGATATTAATATACATACTAATTAAGAGAATTCATGGTTAAATAATGATTCAAACTAACCAAAAATTTCTTAAAAGTTTGCAAAGTCGCGGTTTAGAATGAATGCAATACTATCTAATTACACTAAGCCTAACGGTTCTAGCGACTCTGCAATCCAGAGTTCGGCCTGAGCTCAGGTCTTTGTGATTGCCAACGACGGAGGCGGAGAACGTGGGAAGTAAGTTAACTTTTAAACTAAAATATAATACGTTAGCATATAGGAAAATAACGATAAATAAATAATAGAGTGCATAAAAAAATAAAAATAGGACAGGTCCAAGTTAACTTCCTCACAAGTTGATTGTGACTTACTAAATCTGATAAAACTTTGCAGAATAGCAGCAGTCATGTTGATTCATTTAGTAAGTAGTTAATCTGCTTTCAGAATAGTTAAGATAACAAAATATTACTAAGTTCAGTAGCAAAAAAAAAAAGCATTTAATAACATAATAAATGAATACAAAGAAATACTTGTGGTTCTACTTTTGGCTACTAAAAAGCCATATTTAGCTTTTACAGAGTAGAATAGAATGTAATGCTTCACATGGCATTCTTTGATGCTGTAAAAAAACAAATATTTTAAATTTCAAAAAGTTAAAAATACAAGAATATAAAATTATTGCTGCAAAACAGAGTAGTCTATTATACAGTAATATATAATATATAAAATTGCTATATGTAAAAGAAACATAAATATAAAATAAAATTAACATATATTGATAAATATAACCTAAAGTGCATTATATGGTAGAAGTTCAAAAGATGTTTAACAGAATTATAGTAGTATAGTGCAGAATGATAAGGCTGTAAAATCTTATTATACAAAAGAGAAAAATTTTTCATTAAACAATGTTAAACATTTTGATAATGTTGAACCAAAATGCACCAAACCAGGATTGGGGAATGTCCTCTGGAATGGTATCATTATGGCATTTTAAAATTTTTTTAAAATTTCTTTCTTCTTAGGATCTCAATAACTTCTGCTGTCTTTTTATCTGCAAGTGGTGGGAGCAGTCTGATTACTTTAGTGCTAAGCCAGTCTATATGTAAGTTGCATTCATAGGATCTACAAGCCAGGGCAATAGACAACCTAGCTTTAGAAATATTATCTGTATGTTCTCTCAATCAATTGATTAAGTTTCTGTGGGTTTCCCACATTCTCCTCGTAAACAAGTAGAGAAATTGTATGCTGGAATGGTATAAATACCAGAGGCTAAGGTTAAGCTATAGATATCTTTATCATCAACTTTTAACAGGGAGAATATGGAATATAATAGTTAAAAGTTCCTATTAAAAGTTGAAATATAAAAGCACTATTTGCAAGGTGAAAATAGTTTTATTTGCATATAACGTTTTCGGACGTATTCCGTCCCTCTTCAGTATGCCTAATTATAGTAAACACTAGTTACATCTAGTGTTTACTATAATTAGTGTTTACTAGATGTAACTAGTGTTTACTATAATTAGGCATACTGAAGAGGGATGGAATACGTCCGAAAACGTTATATGCAAATAAAACTATTTTCACCTTGCAAATAGTGCTTTTATATTTCAACTTTTATATAGTAGCAAGTGGTAAACTAATGTGTTTATTCCTATTAAAAGTTAGACAAAAATTATTTTTCTTTCTATTCTCTTTTTAAGTTTAGTCTGGCATGTAATTGCAATTGTATTGTAAATTAAAATAGGCAAGAGGATTATCATTAAGGGATGCGATGGAAGTGGGTATTAAGGGGGCATGAACCTACCAATGGTATCAATATGTGATATTTTCATCAACTTGCTGGAAAATATCACATATGAATGTATAGGAATAATCATGGTGTAATACAAAACAGACAATAATAATATATTATTTTTTGCAGTTTGATGTGAACAATGTGTAAAAACTCTTTTGAACAAGGCTTTAATTGCTGACCTTTTATAAACAACTGGATCAACATACAATATCTCTATTTGTTAATAAAGAGATTAATTGGGGAAAACCTTGCAGAAATTTAGTGATAGATTGAGGGAGCATAGAGATATTTTTAAAGTTAGTCTCTCCATTGCCTTTGCTTGCGGGTCCTATGAGCAGGGCTGCTGAGAGGGAGTGACATCTGAGACTTTTGTCACAGGCCCAGCATCGAAGAGCACCTGACTGTCGAGCCTTGATGTGACACATAAGGCCGCTGCCCGAGTGCACTGTCGACCACTCAAAGCAGTTGTGCCAAAATAAACTATTTTATATATAACACTGTTTGATAAGTACAAAATTACTTATCAAACAGTTCAAAAGATCAATTTTAGGATGGATGGCCATGGGAGAAGCATGCTGTTTCTGGTGTATCCAGGTTTAGTTCCTGGGTCTCATACTTAAAAGTTTTTCAAAACAGATCCAAATGTACCTGTTGAACCACATCTTTCACCTGACGGCTAAACTCACCAGGATATAGGTAACCCATGGTAGGCACTGGAATAACTTATCGCTTAGTACCAACTTGGTGGAAAGCTGTGTTACATCACACAGAAAAAATATAGGTTAGTTACGTTACTGAATCTCATGAAAGATTTTTATTAAATCAAAGTGATGCACTTTTTTAAGTGGGGCCAGCACCATAGACTTGTTACGGCCCGAAAATTTCTCTCGGCGGCCCTGCCTATGAGTGCAATTTGCATAAGACAGTAAAAACTATTGCGATCCTAAGAAGAAAGAAAGTTAAAAATGTCATTAATGATACCATTCCAGAGACCTCCCACAATCCTGGATTTGATGATTTAATGTTACAAAAAAATGATTAGCATTGTTTAATGAAAAATTTTTTTTGTGTAATAAGCTCTTACAGCCTTATATACTATTGAAACTACTATACTGTGGAACTTTGGGGCCTTGCAGAGTGGCACAATATCAGGATACTCTGATGCCAGTTTAGTATTGAGTGTGATACTAAACAAAACAGGCTTGAGCCTATGAGCAGTATGTGACTTTAGGGAATAAGGATGGAAAAATGAACTCTGTATAGCACTTATAACTCAAAGACTATGATATAATAACCAGAACTCCATTTTATTGAGAGAGATTCTTTACAAACTTTGATCCTGTGATGTTAGCTTAATGTCAGTGTGATGGGAGAATAAATACCTGTTCTTACTCTTGTCAGAAGAGATCACCAGATCTTCTTGTTCGATGATTATGTAGATGAAGCATACAACAGTTTTTTACTCCTTTAATTTTAGTCTTTAGTTCTTTAAAATACACAAACACAGAATAACTGGTGATACTCACAAGAAAATTCTGCGATCTTCATTGAAGGAAAACTCCAGACTGCTTGGGATGATTCTTTGGAATAACTCTCCGACCTTTGTTGAAGAAAGACCTTTCGAGACAACTTCTCGGGAAAACTCTCACAATGACTCCTTCATTGACAGAAGACTCCTTTTGGATGATTTTCAGGACGAGATTTTGTCGAAGGAAGTTCTTTCGAGATGACTTCTTGGGAAGATTCTCAAGACAACTACTTTTTGTTCTTTATTGAGGGAAGCCTTTAGACTCCTCTAGTTGCACACTAATTCCCTCACACTTCTATAGCAGAAGTCTATATTCATGGATCCACTGTGTGGATAACAAATTTCCTTCGATTAGAGGATGAGATTAATCAGGAAGATGATCTCATATATGGATGTTCCATGTCAATTTAGCTTCTTTTTATCTTTTTGGAATTGATGAAAGATTTAGATAAGTTTTTGCTTCCTCCAATGGAAGCAAGTTTTACAAGATCATGACTTCATCATTGATAAGAAAACAAAACTTTTATTACAATTATAATGGTAATAGATAGCAATCTCGGTCTATTCGGACTGGCTTTAAAATTGTTACAAGGGTCGAAAGTGGAGTTGAATATTTACAATACTATTGGAATAGTCTATGCATCTTTTGGACTTCTGCTATATAATTTACTTTAGATTATACTTATATGTTAATTTTACTTTGTATTTATTTGTTTCTTTTATATACTACAATCTTATATATTGTATTATTGTATGATAGATTACTCTATTTTGCAAAACTTTGGGACCTTGCAGAGTGGCACAATATCAGGATGTTTCTGATGCCAGTTTAGTATTGAGTGTGATACTAAACAAAACAGGCTTGAGCCTATTTTGTTGAACTTATTTTTTCAACACATTATATTCTTATATTTTTAATTTTTGAAATTTAAAATATTTGTTCTCTAGAATTTCTTATAATGCCATTTGTAGCATTGCATTCTATTCTACTCTGTGAAAGCTGAAGATGGCTTTTTAATAGCCAAAAGTGCTTCTATGTGTTCATTTATTATTTTATTAGATATTTTTTCTTTTGCTACTAAGCATAGTGATATTTTGTTACCTTAGTCATTTTCTTGACAATTCCTTTAATGTTTTCTAATATACTGATAGCTGACTCAATAATTTGTCTCTGTAGTAGAAATATGTGGATTTGAATCACTGTATTATAGATTTAAATATTATGTTAAATGTATGAAAATATTTTATGATTATTTTTTATTAAAAACTAATAATTCATTATTTTACTATTACATATGCTTAAATTCAGAAATTGACATTGTCACTTTTAAAAACAAAAAAATAAAAAATAAATTCAAAATTGGTTAGTGAAAAATGAATTAATAAATCAATAAATTCCATTTGATTTCTTTTAAATATGCAATAATATAAGATTTATTGAACTTATTGAAAATTTATATAAATTTTAATAGGCCAGACAGATAAATGTTTCAACTGATGATGCAGAAGTAAAATTAACATTAAGACAACTTGGAGAGCCAATATGTAAGTCTGAATTGCAATTTAATAATTTTGATTTATGAAATTGTTGTTATGAAAACTGATGTAGAGCTTAGAATAGTAATATAATTAAATAGGATAACATTACTTTTTTTTTATTTTAACACTTTTACAATGGGTGGACAAATTATAATTACAATTCTACTGCTGCATTATACTTTAGCTATTATACGACTACATTTATTTCAAATGTCCTATTAGCAATGATGTATTGCTATAATCATGGAAGATCTTCTAGTGCATTCACATTTATTACATTATGGTATTTTTTCTCATAGCTATTTCTGTAGCCTCTAATGTAGATCCTTGAATATTCTTTTTAATTGGTTTTGCAATGTTTGTCTGATACATCATATTGATATGCTCTTTCAGCCAAGGCAGTTCTATCTCTATCTAGTGCTACATCTACTTATACTTTTTTATTCTTGCTTTTAAAACTCTACTTGTTCTGTGACACATTGTTCATGTCTATTCACATGTTATATAAGAATATATTAAAAATACCTGACTTTTCAAAATTATCATATGGATATTTATTATTTTTAATAGGTTAAGAATAATAAAGATCCATAAAATAACTTTAAAAAGTCAGGCATTTATAATACATGTGCTTCTTAAGTTAGAAACATTCATACTTACAAACATGAAATTTTATTTTCAAATTTCATGAAATTTCAAACACTTGTCAATAATTTTAAACAATATGATAGCATTGACTGCATTTGTTGATAGTAACATGTATTATAAATACTTGATTTTTCAAACCAATATTATGCAAAATTTAACTCTAGCAATCAATGTTTCCGATCTTAATATATTATTTTTATAAGTAATAAAAATTATTATTATTATTATTATTGAACTATAATTCGCTTTTTCTATCACTAGATGGCAGCAACAGTCAGGTAAATATATAGTATAATAAATATCTATATAAAGTTGCATTTGGAGCCTAATAAATTTTCTTTTTCTGAAAGTATATAAAATTATAAATTATGTATAGAAGAGCAAATATATTTCTATAATAGAATGCATAAAATAATATTACTTTTACAGAAAATTTAATTTGTTTAAATACTTTTAACATATTATTCATTTTATGTTTTATTTATTTTTTATTCTTAATGATATAATCATCTTAAAAAAGTTTTAATGTGAATTAAACAAATATTGCTGAAATAACTGTAAAAATAAAATATTTTTAATGAGAAATATGAATAAAAATAAAATAAGGCATCATCATAATCCATTAGCATGATGATATACAAAATAGCTGTTATATAGACGAGTTTATATCAGGTCATCTCAAAAGTAAAATAAAATAAAAAATAAATCACTTGTTAATTTAATCAAATATATATATGCTCAATTTGAATTAAATAATACTATACAGAAAATTTAATTTGTTTAAATACTTTTAACATATTATTCATTTTATGTTTTATTTATTTTTTATTCTTAATGATATAATCATCTTAAAAAAGTTTTAATGTGAATTAAACAAATATTGCTGAAATAACTGTAAAAATAAAATATTTTTAATGAGAAATATGAATAAAAATAAAATAAGGCATCATCATAATCCATTAGCATGATGATATACAAAATAGCTGTTATATAGACGAGTTTATATCAGGTCATCTCAAAAGTAAAGTAAAATAAAAAATAAATCATTTGTTAATTTAATCAAATATATATATGCTCCATTTGAATTAAATAATACTCTTCCAGATTTAAAAACTCATGTTTAGACAAGCTAAGACACGTTTCAACAAGTACAGTATAAAAGAAAAAAAAAACATTACTTTTGGGACGACCTGATATAATACTTTTAGGCATTTTATATATCAATCTTTAAGTTTTATGTCTTAAATTTAGAACAGCTCAAAATCTTAGTTTAAATAGGTTGAAATAGGTTGAAAACATCATTAAATATTATACAGAAATTTCTTAATTAGTGCGGTTAATAAATCCTCGCAATACACCGCATATATCAAAACCGTACTAATCAAATTTAAAAAAAAAAATGCTCTTCCGATCTTGCATATATCAAAACCGCACTAATCAAACTAAAAAACCAATGGGAATAAATTAATGAATCCTGGAAAATATCAAAATTATAAACATGTATTGCTCTTCCGATCTTGCATATATCAAAACCGCACTAATCAAACTAAAAAACCAATGGGAATAAATATAATGAATCCTGGAAAATATCAAAATTATAAACATGTATTTTTTTTCCCTATAATGAATCCTGGAAAATATCAAAATTATAAACATGTATTTTTTTCTCTCTCAATATATATAAATATATATATATTGTGACGTCGAAATCTTTCCACATTTACTAATAATAATATTAAACATCAATAGAATAAAATATCAGAGAATAAAAAAAAACTTTATTATATTTCAAAAAAAGCAAAGAACATGGCGGCCAACCACACTGTTGCCAACTGAACACACACACACACACACACACACACACACACACACACACAAAAAAAAATAAAAAAAAAAAAACAATATTTAATATATAAAAAAAAAAAAAATATAAATAATTAATAATTAAAACAAAGATATTTCATTATACCACACATATATAAAAAGTAAACATTATTTATATTCGACGGTACGTATTTTGCAATTAAAAGATGACAAGTTTGCATTAATTTATATAACAACTAGTAAAATCTGATCATAAATTATGACTTAGTTTTGTATACTTATAAAAATTATGCTGGAACATCTGCTAAAAACTGTTTTTTGATTTAAGAAAAACATTTAAAAAATATATTACATCATTATTAAAAAATTTCTATATAAATATAGCTGTTGCATTAGAAAATTTTTATATAATGATACTAAAAAAAATTTTTTTAATTAAAAAATTTTCAGCATCTCTAAAATAATTTGTAGTTCGTTAAATGTGTTTTTTTGTAAAACACATTTACAGTATGATTTGATATATTGAATTGCTAATATCTGTATAAAATTCTGTTCACAGGATTATTGGCATTAAATCAATATAAAATTTATAATTAACTGAAATCAAATCTGTTATCAAATCAAAAACTCCAAAAAAAAGTGTAATGTATTTTATTTACAATATTTTTAAGAATAATTGATCGTGCGAAAATTCCACCTGAATTATCAATAAAAATAACATTTTAAAAATAAAATTTAAAAGACAAAAAGAATAAATGATTTTGGTCATTATTTTGTTAACGATTTTAAGATATATTTCAAAATTCCAACTTTAGAAATTTTATAGGCAGGATTAGGATTTCAAATCTCAATAACTATAGACGTTTTGTAAAGTTAACAATACGGAATTTGTATCTCGTTCAGGTTTTAAATAAGTTGCATTATAACTTATCTAAACTTTTTGAATATTTCCTAGAGCAATTTCCGATATCGCATCTTAACATCGTAAAAGTAATTTATTGTATTCGTAAATGTATTGTGAAATGAGCGAAATTTAAGTCATAACTTATCAGATTTTACAGGTGGTTATATAAATTAAATCAAACTTGTTATCTTTTAATTGCAAAATACCATACAGTAGAATATAAATAATAATGTTTATATTTAATTCTATTTTATTTTTATAACATTTTAATTTTTTTAATAAAAATTGTGACATAAATTTCCATCACATGATTGTGCGGAAAAATAAAATATTGTGAAAGTTACTGATTTATATAACTTTTTTTTTTAATTTTGATTTATCAGCAACCGATTCTTCCATTTTGTATTAATTATAAAATAATTCGATTCTAAATTATTTAAATATAAGATCGCTCAAATTTTTTAATATCTCTGGAATGAATTGTAAATTAATGTGCAATTAATAAAAGCTTTTTTTATAAAAATATTAATTCATAAATGGAAAATATGATATGCAAAGTCATAAAAATTTTATATTTAGATTTTAAAATAAATTTATTACTGACCAAGAATAATTTTATTAGATGTTACGTTAAGATTCTACTTTGACTGCCTCGCGTTTTCGCGGCGCCGCGCGCGCACATTAAATGATGATAATATATGCATTATATGATGTAGATATTAATATTCAGTAATATCCATTCATATGCACATTAACATCTCTTTATCGCTTTTTTCGTGCTCGATAAATCATTAAGTCGCGTTATAACGCGACTTAATATTCATAGGCGCGTCGCATTAGAGTCAGACGCGAAAACGCGAGGCAGTCAAAGTAGAATCCTACTATGAAATAATATTTCTTACAAAATGTGCATTTATTAATAATCCATTTTTTTAGATGATCATGGATCGTGCTATTCCTCATGTTCGTGACATCTTTAACGGACCTGATATCTGTTTATACGATCATTCGCCTCAGACCAGGAGAAGGAGAATAGATGGTAGATCTCCAGAAAACGTAATGAAATCTAGAAATAATCTTCCTTCTATTAACAGAAATTACGAAGACACTAAAAAGTGCAATGATTGGGAAAAAGACCAAACCAAGATGCCATATTCGACAAAAACTTTAACTGATAGAGACATAAGACACCTAGAACGCCATTTATCTATGAAGAAGACCATCCGCAAACAAATAAGTCGAAATTTAGCTCAAGCATTTATAGAAGATCCTCGGGCGTCCGAAAACCAAACTGTGACCAAAAACGCGGAGAAAACTGTTACGTTAACTCGTGCCAAGATGAGTAAATCCGAGCAACCCTTTCTGTACATGCTGAGGGATCCACAGGATGAACTAGACTCGGGTCACTCTAGTCCAATTCGCAACAGCGATCTCAGCGAAGACGAAGAGGAAATTAAAAAACCACAGAAAGAGTTACCAGAAAGCAATAAATTCTCTTTCTGGAAAATGTTTTCTGGGAAAAAGAAACGATAACTATATATTTTTGTGAACCATTACCTGTTTAAACGGTTCTAAACAGTTGTATGATAAAATTTTTTTATAGGGTTCATTGTACTCTTAATGTTCTGACGTCAATCTCAGAAATGTAAGCTTCAAAAATCGAGTTCGATCTCGTGGTGATATCTGTTCCTTCAGCGACATCTTGTACCCGTCCAAACTCGTTTTGTGATGTTTTTCTCGAGCTTTGTACTCGTCATAGAATTTCTCCAAAAAACTTTTTGTTGGTGTTTTCTAGTCGTAAATTACTTAGCCTTGTTAAAGCTAAGTTTTCTTGGTTGGGTGCAATCACTATTTTTGTAGAATTATTTTTTTTTCCATCATTAAATCACTTTTGGAAAACATGTACTGTATTTGTACGCAACATAAATTTCACCCCTTTTTTATCTCGGATATAATAATAATTATTGCATTTTTCTCTAAACTAATTAGCAAATTATTCAAACGGAGACCATTTTGAAGGCGCAATTAAAAGTTTCCGAAATAATTCTCGTACGTTTATTGTACTACAACTAGAAGAGGAGAGAGAGAAATTCCGTGTGTATCGTGGGAAAAGTAATTAAAGATAAAATTTTCCTATCGGAGATTCTGCCTGCAATTACGAGAAATGAATGATGTTTTCTTTTGTTGGTCAGCAGAACGAAAATTGTCCCACAATAGATAATTACTAATAGAGAAAAGAAGAAGAAAAAATTGCCTCGTTAAACTAGATCAATGCACTCTATTTCTCTTTTCGGTCAACAGATGGCAGTATGTGTGTGTAAAGATTTTGATAAGTCAATCGAGAAAGTGCTGCTGCTGTATAATACAAAGAAACTCCGCCTTAATCCGGAACAAAGTACACTTATTTAAATATCTAACTTCTCTATTCGACCGCAATCCGTGATCAAAAACAGTCGAGCAGAATTCGTTGAATCGAAGCGTGACCCGACAAATTGATGCGAGTCCGCAAAAACCACCGACCTATTTACTGGATCATGCTTGTTAGAAAGTTAATCTGGTTGAACAAAGTTCAAAATCTTATATTCCTTTTTATCAACTGAAGCAACGCAAACAGTAATGACTGCAATAGGATCTTTAGGTTTTAGTGATCTAATATTTTCTCCTTTTCATAGTTTACGAATTGATCGTATTGAATTATTCGATGTTGTGGTGATTGAAAAATTTCTCATTGAAACAGTTACTCTTTTTACATAATTTTAAATGATTATTAAAAAAAATCTATTGAATTTATACGAAATGCGACAAACTAGGATATCGAAAATGGTGACTCGCACAATGAGTTTTATAAAAAAAAAAAAAATTACGTAATGAAACAAATGCTAGAATGTGAATTTTTTGTAAATTTTTCCTCTATGGCTAATGAATTAGCTGTCTTACAAGTTAGAAAAGGAAATATCAAGCATGAAAACTTGCATAATGAATTATGATGATTTACATTGAAGAATCGTCACTGACTGAAAATTCGTGACTAAGGAATAAAAGTACAATAATATTTTAATCTTAAAAATTTTACATTTACTTGCATTGTTGCTGGAATAAATTTTGTTTTGATTGAATCTGAATTTGCGTAATTTGTGATTATTTTAAAAAATAAGTTTGATATGTTCAATAGCATAGAGTGCAGTTGTTGTATAACTAAAAGCTCTATAGATCATAATTTAAAAAATTTAAATTCAAGTATGTAAATACTGTGTTAAAATACGAACTCTCCTAGTAGCAGCACAACTTATGCCACTTTTCAATCAGTAGTTACTGGAGCCATTCAAGGGATGATTCTCCTCGGATGATGTCAGCTGAATAAATGAAGGACAACGATCGATAAATTTTGAAAAAAAATGTGTACACTCTGATTTTTCCAGAAAGAAAATGCATACCTTATCAGGTGACCAATCCCACACTTTTAAACGGATCTTGAAACGGTTCATAAATTTCAGCATGTGGTGTTCGGAGAATATTACGATTTATTATTAGCCTATTGAAAAATAATTTTATTGTAAAGAAAATAAATTGAATGAGAAAATTAACATAAACTAGTTTTAAGCATTTTAACTTTAAAACCAAAATGATTCAATAGAAGAATTTGTGCTGAAGTAAACAAGAAAAATGAAAAGAAACAATTATTTACCAAAAGGAATTCGATTTTAATATTCAATTTGGGATTCTCTAATGCTTAATTTTTTTTAGAACCATATAAACTGAACATGAAATTTCGTAATATTTCAAATATATTACAAAATTTTAATCGGTAAAAGTAAGAACTAATATAAGCATAAGAGCAGCCAGGAATTCAATTTTAACATACGATTCTAAAAACAGATTTTTTTAGATTCATATGTTAAAATTTGAAAATTTTATCTCGTATCCTGTATCATATATTATCATTTATTGACCATATTACGAAATTTAACAGTGCATATATTTTAACATTTTCAATTTCACTACTTACTAAGGCCTGTATCATCCACTCACTATCCTTGGCCCGATTGGCCGCATAGAAACTTCGATTTTCCATTCTGGAGGACCCCGTTTTTATTTTTTGGTCTCACTATTAAAATATTTAACACGGGGTCAAGGCACGGCCCGTTGATTTTCATCCTCCACAATCTGGCTGACTTCTCCGCCGGAAGGGGGCAGCCTGTGAAAGAGATTGTTTCACCCCTCCACTTAGTACTCTATATGAGTGAAAGTAGCGACATCTGTAACTTATAATGGTTGGGGTTTTTTTTATCAGTGGAATGATCAGTTGAATCGGAGATGGTGATCTATTAGTAGAGCCTTACCCCCCCCTCAAATTTTCAAAGTATGGGTCCCAAATTATTTGGTATGGAAAGCAGAAGCGTTTTCCACACAGCTAATCTGGCTAATGATATAACTTGGATAAATTATATTTTACAAAATAAAGATGATATGCAGATTATGGTAACTTTTATAATCTCTTTTAACACTACTTTCCAATGATGGCTCAATTACTAATGGCAGAACCATTTCAAATCCTATCATAAACTTATGGTAGGGATTGAAATAGTAGTATTTTTGTGGGATTGGTCAGTCTTCTCTGAATCAGAGAAGACTGGCACATTGTCTTTTCTATTGCTTTAAGTCATTCTCAGGATTTCCATCTACTTACCATCAATGAACCAGACTCGGACTTTTCCTGAAAAAAACTAAAGGGAATTAAAACGAATTTCCATAGTGAAAATGCAACACAATTCATGTAGCCATCCACCTATCTCGAGGAAAGGTTAATTTATTAATTCATTACTAATCCTACTATAATGGGCTAGGTTATAGGTGGAGCTAACCAGTACCTAGCACATTCCGCTCACATCTATGTGATTGAATGGATATTGAAGGAATGGTCTACATTTCTGAAGTTTGCGCCCACAGTTAAATTTGAATCCTCCAGATGATAAAACTTTATATGTCTAAAATAATAAAATATAAATTTATTTGACTGAACTACTTACACACTGTACTGGAGTGTTTTATCGATAATTTTTTTAAATATCTAATTTTCTTCATTCGCATCTTCTTTTAGCCGATGAATTTGAGTGATTTGCCAGGTGGCCGCGTGAAGATATTGCGCTTCACTTCTGAAGGATCTAGGTTGTTCCCAGTTCCTTCCCTCCAAATTTTTTTTATAAGGAACCTGGGTCCGGTTTAGGCTAGGTTATAGGTGGAGCTAACCAGTACCTAGCACATTCCGCTCACATCTATGTGATTGGATATTGAAGGACTGGTCTACATTTCTGAAGTTTGGGCCCACAGTTAAACTTGAATCCTCCAGATGATAAAAATTTATTATAAAATATAAATTTATTTGACTGAACTACTTACACACTGTACTGAGTGTTTTAACGATAATTTATTTGACTGAACTACTTACATATTATACTGAGTGTTTTATCGATATACTGACTATACTTACACACTGTACTGAGTGTTTTATCGATAATTTTTTTTAAATATCTAATTTTCTTCATTCGTATCTTCTTTTAGCCGATGAATTTGAGTGATTTGCCAGGTGGCCGCGTGAAGATATTGCGCTTCACTTCTGAAGGATCTAGGTTCAGTTCCCAGTTCCTTCCCTCCAAATTTTTTTAGAAGGAACCTGGGTCCGGTTTGTTGAACCCATCCTTCATCTGATGATCTCACCATAGATGTCGGCCACGGATTTATTAAGAATGGACCATCGAATGTGATTTGTTGTAATTGAAATATCCTACCGCTTATTAACCTTCGGTTGAAAAGTGTTATAAAACAACAAAAAAAAAGACTGGACCATCTTAAAACCATTATCAATCATTCATTTTCAAATTCCACTGAAAAATAGTATAAATAAAAGGGTTTACGGAAAATTCGCCCCCAGCACTTTTCGCCTCCTGTAGATAATGTTTAGGCTACAAAATTGCAAATATAGTCAATTCTCGATATCTGGAATTTTTATTGAAATCCCATCCCCTTTAGTGGATATTCTTAAACTAATGATCTGAGACTGTTTACAAATTAAACCTAATTAATTAGCAAAAATCAAAAGGATACAGTTTTTTCTTATCAACTCTGTTAATCTAACAACTTACATTATATACACTTCTATGGTTAAGTGTATATAATGTAAGTTGTTAGATTAACAGAGTTGATAAGAAAAAACTGTATCCTTTGTGTAGTGTGAATAAAGAAGACAATTGGACTTCAACCTTACAGTTTGACATACCAACCAAAAGTGATTCATGTGCTAGTAGCGTGGATAGTATAGAAAAACTACTAGTGCTCTCTGGTTGACTTTATTAGGAAATAATATAATAAAACATAATGTATTTAAATCATTGTACAATGAATTATTTGTTAAATATCCAGCATAAGTTTTGTGTAAATCAACATCTATTCGAAAAATCAGTTAATCAATTTTTCGATTAGATGATGTTTACACAAATTAGCATTCAATTTTTAAAATCTAAACAAATCAACAACACAGCTAAGAAAAATCATGGAAAATTAGTTTTATTAATATCTGAATGTTTATAAATTGCATTAACTTTTTGATTGGAAAATGCAAAATTGAATATATTAGTAAATTTTAATCCTTTTTTTAGAAATATACAACTTGTATCAAAAAATTTATTCCAGACATTTCCTCTTATTTCTGTAAAAGAAATTACACAATCTAATTAATTACCATGATTTTAGTAAAATATTCTTTACTATGCTATTAAATTTATGTAAATTAAATTCTTGAAAATCAATTCTCCAATATTTATACAATGAAGTAATAAAAACAGTTTGGGGAATTTCTTAATAGTCACTTCTAAATTTACAGTAAAATTCTGGATGGGGTCTAAGCTATCTGGTTTCAGTTTTTTAGTCCCCATCAATAACTGAAAAGTGTTAAGAGCAGCATAACTATACTAACTTGTAAGCCTCATTTTTAAGAAAAACACAATCCATTTCCAATAGATTTTAGAAAAATTTTGAATAGAAATTTTGTTTGGTATCCATATTAACTATGAAGACTTTATTTATTATAAGAATTTGTGACTTGAAAATAGATTGTATATTCTTTAAAAAATTTTGTAGCAAAACTAAACCAAAGTTCAGCTACATGAGATCCTAATAAGAGTAATCTCCATAAAAGATGAAAATTCACTAAGAAATTTGAAACATCATAATTAATTTGAAGCATGAGTAATGCAAGTATTGCAGCACTAATAATCTTAATATGAAAATATTTTTTGAATCAGTGTGTGAAAGACCAAAAAATTCAAAGATTAATAAGTCATCTAAAGATTATTAATGCTGTATTAAAGAAACTGAACATCTGGAACTATAGAAAAAATCAATATGAAAATAGTCAAAAGTAGTTTTTCCCAAAAACAATAATTAGCAAACTATGCCCAGGAAATGCCCAAACAAATTTTGCTAATTTGGAATATAATAACGTATCATTATTCATACTAGATATCTTTTGTATTAATATTGAATACTTTAGTTTATAGATTGAATTAATGTTTAAACATATAAAAAATTAATACTATTGTCAATAACAAGTAGTTATTAATTAATATAGTTAAAAATAACAATTTTTACATTGTTATATAAATCTAGAATAATAGGATCTATTATATATTTTTTATAAAACAATTATTATAATAATAGTGTTATAGAATTAAAACAATTATTTTATAATAATTTGGAAATGGGGAATATATAATTTAATTAATTGAAAGAATCATGAAAAAAGAAATCAAATAATTGCTATTGATTGCTTCTTTTAATTTGGCATATTTTAAAATCCAAACAATTTAACAAATAAATCTGGAATTTGTATTTATCTTTAGGAATAAGTCACTTTATTTTTTGTTATATCAAATATAAAATCAATAATTCTTTTTTTTTTTGTTTCTTACTCTTTCCTCTTCCCTGGGTTTTCTTGGTTATTTCCAAGAACAAAATGAGACAATGTGTGTGTTGTGAAGTACATATTAATAACCTGAATATAAGTCAAAATATTTTAAGAAAATCAATAATGAAAAATACGAATCATATTATATTCAGCTTATGAAATAAATGCCTGACTAAGCATAAAAATTTTTGCCCATATCATAATATTCTACTAATTTTAAGATTCTAAAATTTAGAATAGAGATTTAGAAAAGATTTGTTAATATGAAAAGTTTTACTTTTTCGTGATGATAATTACTAAATGTTTTATGATAGTCAAAAATTTCTGTAAAATTACAACAATACAAATATTTTAGATAATTTTTTATATATGGCTAATTATATAAAGTTTAAAATCAAATTCTTATTGAAAATTTTAAGTTACTATTATCTTTATATGCATATAATTATTTTGGCTGCAATAAAAACATTTGTTTTAAATCCTAGAGTTATAAGATAGTATTTATTTTTATTAATTTATTAAAAAGTATATTTTTTATTTATTTGAGAAGTTTATTTATATAACATATATAGTAAATCTTTATGTCAAATTATACTTGTCTGAAATGTCCTATGTCTGTTGTTGAAAAATTCTTTAATTATAAAGAACTTTTATAAATATATTAATGATAAAATTTTATTCTAATAGATAAATTTGTCAATTTATTAAATAACAATTTAAAATTTATTGAATCAATAAGAAATAAAAAATCTATGCACTTATAACTAGGGTGATCACTCGTCTGGATTTTCTAGGACGGTCCCAGATTTTGGTACAAAGCCCTGCATCAATAAAATCCCAGAAAACGTCTTGCATTTTATAATCCATCCTAAATATAAAAAGAATTCAATAAACAATGATACAAAATAAATGACTTTTTAATTGTATAAAATATTAACAAAATTACACAAAACAAGTATGTTTTGATTTCAAATTATAGAGATCATCATCAGGTTGTACAATGAATTAGAATGAATAAAAGTAAACAATAAACCAAATAAGTAAGATAAATCATTTATTCAAAAATTTTTTCAACTATCCACATGGTCTGTGCAGGCTACGTGGATAGCTGAAAACATTTTTGAATAAATGATTTATCTTCCTTATTTAGCTTATTGTTTACTTTTAGTCAATATTTGCAATAAGAAGTATTTGCATTATAAATTAGAATGAAATATTGTTTTCAAAATAAGTTTTTATTTTTTTAAATTCGTAAATTGAATCAGCTGCATTTGATAAAATTGTTTGAAATATATCATTGAAGTTAATTGAAAATAATTGAAGTTTTTATATTGATTTATGATGATTTTTTTTTATAAGTTTTATTTCATATATTGTATTATAAATCAATTATTAATTGAATGATATTTTAATAAAATGATTGCATGTTATACATTCATTTTTAGTGGAATGTGATTTTGAATTGGATTCATGTGATATGCATTTGGATGGCTGGGAAATACGCAAAGGAATGAATAATATTCCTTCAAGAGATCATTCAACTAATACAAGTTCAGGTATATTAAATTTTGATAAAATAAATATTTTAATACATTAAATAAGATTACAGGAATCTCTTAATTAGTGCGGTTAATAAATCCTTGCAATACACTGCATATATCAAAACTGCACTAATAAAACTAAAAAACCAATGGGAATAATTATAATGAATACTGAAAAATATCAAAATTATAACCATAAATTTTTTTCCTCTCTCAAAACATATCTATCTATATTGCATTACATCCACTTTAAATCATTGAGGACTATGTATAGGTATTTAAAAATTTATAGTATGAATTAAAGTTTATTTTTCATAAAAAAAAATTATTTTTTACAAAATTGCATAAATTTTGTAAAAAATAGTTGAATGTCTGTACATCTACAGACATTGAGTACTGGAGAAGAACTGAAGGCAAGGCTTGCTATATAATAATGTAATGGCTATTATTAGGTAGTTGCTATTAACGCTAAATTTATTAATAAATAAAATTACAAACAAATTTAAAATATAACAATTAGATGAAAAAAGTCATAATATTAACAGAATTAAAAAAATAAATAAATAAATTTATTGCAGTGCTCTAAATATCAATATGTAGACTACAATTCCTGAGATTTAGTTGAGAATCCTTCAGAAGGTTTGCAAAAGATAAAAATTCTTATTTCTTGAAGTGCACTAATCAAATTTGGTACTGCATATATTAAGGGATAATCTCAAATTTTTTTTGTGCACTAATCAAGGGATTCCTGTATTTAATAAATATTTTATTTTTTAACTTAAATTGTAACTATTTCTAATTATGCTTTTTGAGACAACAAATAGGAAGATTATTTATAAAAAGTCAAATGATTAGTCCATCAATAACTAGAAATAAAGTCATTAATTAAAAAGTGCCATCTAAACCATTTATTCCAAGAATAAAACATGTTTTGCATGTCGTAATCATACTTTGTCTTACGTTAGTCTTTCTCTTCCTTGTATTTGCATATTTGAAGGTACATCTTGAATAGTGGCAATCTGGTGATAATATTCTCCAAAGCAGGGTAGGTAGATAGGGGCTTAGTGTGTAAAAGAGTTTTTGAAACATGGGAAGGGTCTTGTTTGGTTCCGTTTAAGTTCAGTCAAATGCATTGTAGATAACTTAAAATTTAAACAGATGCTGGAAAATGCCATCTGTTTTCAATAAATTTATTGTTGGGTATCAAATTGTTTAACATCAAGATGATAGGATGAAATCCTATTGTTTAGTTTTCCATTAAAAGATGTCAATAAATAAGTTATTTTAATTTTTTTTTAATTTTAAAATGTTTTCTTGTGCATGCACAATTATTTTATATTTTCTGTTTTTGTAAAAAATAAAACATTTAATTAGAATTTGATATTTTGTTTTTATAAGATAAAGTGTGAGCCCTTTATTAGAATTTTCATAGCTATCATTTGTATGCATGTATATATATACAGTGGTGCCTCGCAATTCGACACTAATCTGTCACGAAACTAATATCAAATTGAGAAACTGTTGAATTGTGGTATAATATTTCCTGTATACGATTATGAAAAATAAATTAATTTGTTGTCAGACCTCCTTCCATTCACCTAACTAGTGAGTGAGAGAGATACAATATATTATTTACTTTACTATATGTATTTCATTATTGTATAACATACTAAATTACAAAATGCACTATTTTATATACAATACACTCAATGTATTAGTCCTTGGATGTTGGAATAAAGTCTTCTTTATCCTGTTCTACCTTTGAATCTGCAAAACCAAGCTTGACTTGCTTTACATTCCTAGTTTGATCTGAGGTACATCCTGGAATATTCTTCTGCAATTCTTTGAAAATTAACCTAGCCTTCTCTTAGATCATTGTTGGTTATTGGATCTCTCTTCATCTATCTTTATCTAATTCAAGTGAGAAGCAACTTTCCATCTCTTCATTAATTAAAGATCTATTCTTGTCAGAAATCTTCATTGCTCCAGCAGACATCCTAGCACCCATAATCTCTCTCTATGTTGCAAAACATTACCAAATTGTCCTAGTAATGCCATACATTTGAACTACATCTGTAATTGTTCTACCTTTCTGCACATTGTCTATGCTCAATAAAGTTTTCTTCTTTCCTGAATTATTCCTTTATTCATTTCTCTTTGAGCCTATCCCTAAATTTCACTCAACAAAATATTAATAACTACAGATGCATAAATTTTTATTTTCTGAAAAATGCAGAATTGAAAATTAAAACAAACAACAAGTGCAAACATCAAAGCACCAACAAGAACTGGTAGATAACAAATGACATCACACAATTCCATGCACACACTTGCACCATCATGCGAAACCCAACTATCAAATTGCAAGACTGATGAATTGCAGGACATCGAATTGCGAGGCACCACTGTATATACATTGGCATATTTATATCTCAGGATTTCAAGGCACCAAAGGATTTTGAAACTATCAGTATTTGTAAATTAAATAAGAAAATAAAAAATACCAAAATTATATATATGTATATATACAAAATTTTGACATTTAAGGTATAACTTATCAGCTCCAATTAAATGAAAAATATTTAAAATATTTTTCATTTAATATATTTATTATACAAAAAATATATTTATTATACAAAGAACTTTTGGCTTAATGAAGCCATCTTCAGCAGTATTTTTTATGTTAACAAAAATAGAATAGAAATTAAATCATTAGAATAAATTTAAATTTTTAAATTAATTCTAATGATATATTCTGTATTCTATTCTTGTTGACATAAAAATTACTGCTGAAGATGGCTTCATTAAGATGAAAGTTCTTTGTATAATAAATATATTTTTTGGTTTTTCAATTAATCGGAGCTGATAAGTTATTCCTTAAATGTTAAAGAAAAAAGTGAAAGTAAGAATTAATGTAATATGCATTTTTATAAAATTTAGTATAAAACTAGATTTAAGCACTATTAGCAGTGAAGAATAATTTTATTTCATAAGTTACTTATGAAATAAAGTTATCCTTCACTGCTAATAGTGCTTAATCTCTACAGATTTATATAATTATACTAAGTTTATGCAGTTATCATTTTGATATGCCTATAAAATTTTGATAGTATAGATATTTAAAAATTTATAGTAAGAATTAAAATTTATTTTTCACAAAAATTTTTTTTACAAAATTGCATGTCCATAGATATCGAGTACTGGAGAGAAATTGAAGGCAAGGCTGTCTGTATAGTATTGCAATTAGGTAAAAATTGTAATTAGGTAAATTATTAGGTAGGTTCCATTCACGCTAAATTTATTAATTAAATAAAATTATGAATCAATTAAAAATATAACAATTAGATGACAAAAGTTGTAATATTAACAGAATTAAAAAATAAAAAATTTATTTCAGTACTCTAATCATGTAGACTACAATTGCCAAGATTCAGTTGCCAACATTTCAGAGGGTTTGCAAAAAAAAAATATCGCACTTGTTGAAGCACACTAATCAAATTTGGCACCACATATATTAAAGGATAGTCTCAAAATTTGTTTGCACACTAATCAAACCACATTATTCAAGCCCGCACTAATCAAGGGATTCCTGTAATATAAAATTACACAGTTAACAGATTATGGTAATATTTTAAAATGGGAGCAATTATACCAAAAAATTCTCACTTCATAATCAGAACTTTTTGTTCAAATCTATGAAATAAGAGATTTTTAATTAATTCATTTGTGAATTATAAAACTCAGAGCATAAAATTATTTCAGTAGTTTTAGAAGCTAAAAACAACAGTATCTGATTTATAAATAAAACTTGCATAGGAATTATGTTTATAACTCAAGGAGTACAAGTAAACCATTACATAATAATAGTGTGAATAGACATGAAGAATATATCAGCAAGACAAATAAGTTTTTAAAAATGAGAATAAAAGAGCAACAAGTGGATGTAGCACTAGAAAGAACTGCCTTGGCTGAAAGGGCATATCAATATGATTTAAAGATAACATGAGATCAGGCAAAAATTGTAAAACTAGTTGAAAAGAATGTCTAAGGCTCCACATAAGAGGCTATAGAAATAGCTATGAGAAAAAATATCATAATGTAATAAATGTGAATGCATTAGAAGATCTTCCACCATTGTAACAATGGTGTATATATCACTGCTGGTAGGACATTTGAAGTGAGTGCATAATAACTAAAGTACAATGCAGTGGTAGAACTGTAATTAAGATGAATTCATTTGTCTATTAATCTCATGTTTACTTAAATGTTGTGTGTAAATGTATAAATTTACACATATTAAAAAAAATTAAATTTATGGATAGGTAAAATTATTACCTATAATTATAAATTTTATGGATATAAAAATATTTATATGTAAATATGCATATAATATTTTAATGTAATTAAAGAGTTTGAAATTTATATTATGTTCTAAAACTGTATTCTTTGATTGAAATTAACTGTATTATTAATAATACAGTTGTACATCTTGTGATGAACAACTGTATTCTTAAATTTTTTTATCTATCTTTTAGGTAAAAAAACACATTTAAAATAAAAACTTCTATATTAAGTGCTTTTGAGTAATAGTTTTGTGTATAGTGTGTTTGGTTGCTCTGGATTCAGCATAACAATAAATTTCAAGTGATGAATTTTTTATTTAAGTCAATTAATAAGATCAAAATTAATTTAAATTCAATAATGCATTTTTTTTAACTAGAAAATATTTATATTAATAATTATTTGAAATAAAATAATTAACTGTAATTGATTTGATAAGTACAGTCATATATTTAATAAATTTCTATGAATTTTTCAGTATTATAACTTTTGTTATAATTTTTAAAACTTTAAAATTAGGCTTGTTTGGAGAAGGTCCTGCTGATAGAAGAGAGAGACTTCGGCAGCTTTTAGCTCGATTAGGAGAAGATGCTGTTAAGAAAAAAAAGGAGGAGGAATATATCCAAGAAGAAAAAGAGAAAGAGGTATGAGTGTAAATAATACACTTTTGCAGACATTATACAATCTAGTAGGCAGCACTACATGATCAAATCATTTACAAGTTCTAATTGTCATTCTTATTGCTTCTGAGATAATTATGTACTAAAGCTACTTGAAAAGCCTGCTAAGCAGTCCATTTGTCTTGCAGTTCTGCTTTGTGATTATAGTCTCTGCTGTATTTTTGTTCCAGTAAATATATCTGTTTGCTTTCACATAAGGAAAGCCAGAATAATCCAAAAATAAGTTTAATGAAATGGCTATCAACAGGAAATTTTACTCTGTAAATCAGATATTTATATATAAGAAGAGACATTCTGATATTATTTTCAACATAATCCCACTGAAATTGATACATGTCTACTGCTTCACAAGCTTGAAGAAGCCTCTTGAAAAAGTCCATGCACTGTGTACAACTTTTTTCATGTCTTCATTGCTAGTGAAATGTTGTCCCTCTCAGCATATTCTTGAAAGCTGGGAAGAAATGGAAATCACTGGGTATGAGATCTGAACTGTGAGGACTGGTGAAGACATTCCCATCTGAATTTGGCAATATGGTTTGCTAGTGATTCTACCATATGTAGTATATAAGCTAGTGATTCTACCATATGTAGTATATAATGTTGTCATTGAAGATGACAACTCCTCAATGACAACATGAATGGCAGTTTTCAGTTGTCAGTGTGTCACAGCACCTCTTGGCATTTACAGTTCCACTTTCTGAAAAGTCTAGCAACCGAATCTCTTTAGCATCCTATGACCAGTCTATGACCAGAATGGCAGTCTTATGATCAGGAATAAGCAGCCGAGGCATCCATTGTGATGACACTTTGCAAAAGTTCAGCTCATTGCAGATCATGTTATGTGCTTTGGCATGGTCAATACCCAATTCTGCAGTGATGTTATTGACAGTACTTATCTGTTGATGTGAATCATATCATCTACTCAGCAACATTTTCTCCAGTGGATGTTAATGGCCAAATCTCTGCTCATCTTTCACACTGATGCCCATTATGGAATTGCTGGCACCATTATCACATCATTTACTCTAAGATTATGTTCAAATTGTATACCTTCACCAGCTGCCTATGAATTACAGATATTATGGAAGTGGAACAAAAAAATGATAAAAAAAGCAAAAAAATTCAGTTCTGAATTACTCAGTGCAGCTATTGCAGATCAGTTTTTTTTGTGTTTATTAGTTGAAAATATCTTTTTCTGATGATGGTTTCTAAATTTTTCAATTGCTGAAATCTTTTAAATACAGTTTTAAAGTTAGATAATTTGAATGGATTTTACAATTTGTATTATATTTTATCGAATCATATTGATTCTGCTTTTTATTCTATTATACTTTATTAATCTTATTATGGTTTTAGGATGGGATAATTTTATTTTTTGAAATTTTAAATGAAACCTGATATTTTTGTATAATGAGCTCTAAAATTCATAAAACTGAAAAAATAATAATACAAAAATTTTGGTTAATTCTGTTAAAATATAGAATATTTTTACTTATTTGGTCTTTTATTGTAATTCTGTTAAAATAAACAATATTGTTACTTATTTGTTCATTTATTGTTTTATTTTTACTAATAATTAAGTAAAATATGAGAAAATCTTAATATAAACAACATCAGGTTATAAAAACGGATGTGGCACTTTGTTTTATGATGGCCAGTCATTTTACAGGAAGTTGTGGCCTAGCCTTCTTTACTGCACTGCATGTGGTATTGGGTGTGGTATGTCAACAAAGCAGCCTGCAGACCAATTAAAGTAGAAAATGTTATAGCTGTTTATGTATAAGAGTGGACGATTTTCATATATGTTGAGTTTTTGTATATAAATTTGAAAATTTATATATTTTATAAAAAAGTGACAATATTTTAATAAATTTATGTTACTTTTCTACTAATTATATGACAACTTAATTAATGAAAATTTGCATAATGGTTTTTTTATTGATAATTTTTTAAAATATGATCTGATTTTCATCATTCATAGCTTATTTTAATCATAAGGCATGCTGCTATCAAAAAATATCAAATATTTTATTGAATGGCTAAGATTTCATACAAAAAAATCATGCTTTCTTTGATCTCATGTAATGAACAAAAAGTTGTGAAAGAAATAAAATTTGAAAAAATTTCACATCCTTAGAATCAGAATAAATAATGTTATAAATTATAAAAATTTCAAAAAATTTCTTGAAAATTAAGTGAGATTTCACAATATTAATGTTTTCATATTAATTAGGTTTATTTTGAAAAAAATCACAGACTTCAATAGGTTAAATAATAATAATTGTTAAATATTGATTATATTTTTGAATTTCGTTTTATTTTTAAACTATTTATCATTGATTTTTAAGACCAATTAAAGTAAAGTAGAAAATGTTAATCTACTGTATACACAGTTTACACTTTGATTTGAAAGTAATGGCACATCAAGGTCAAGCCAAGTTCATCTACAGGATATTTCAAAATTTTTTTTTAAATTTTTAGAAAACTTTTTTTTGACAAGGTCTACATTTTCAAATTACAACCAGCATTCTGCTCCTACAATGATTATGAAAATAAATACAAGAACTGAATACTAATTGCTATATTGTCAATGTTTTAAGATGCCTGAGACAAAGTTATAATGCATAATTCCAGCACCATATGAATTGATGCAGCATTAAATCTCCTTACGTTGGAAGCTGCAAATGGATTACACTATAACAAAACTTAATATTTTCTTTAAGATTTTATATCAAGACTATCCAAAATTGCTTGACTTCAACTCCACAATGCTGCTTCCTATATGATCTAAATATGTTAATTTAGACTGTCTAATTAATTCAAAAATTCTGCTAGCATGTGTTTTCTAATCTCATTGCAAAAATTATCTTACCATTGATTGTATCTAAAGATTAAAATCTTAATAGAATCATATCAGCAACTTTCAGTCCATCCATATCAACGCCTAGGAAATACTAGAATGCCTGATCAGCGTTAGGACATTCTCGTTTTAACTAGGAAATAGTATTTCCTGAATTCCGATTTATTCTGCTCTGTAACATATATAATAAAATTATTTTCACCTGTATAAAGTTTCACGCATTAACCTTATTAATAAATTAATTAATTGGCGTTAGCCTTTTTTTGTCGAAATCCTTATAAATAAACGTTGACATCCAGTGTTACAGAGTTTACATAGCAATTGAAATAAATTATATTGATAAATTAAAAAGAGGGGGCCCCATCGACCCTTTTGAGGGGGGCCTCGCAGTTTTCAGCTATGCCACTGCCTGTCTCACTCTTCTTTTAATACTTATATTCTCAGTTTTGGTGTTTTCTGTTAGGATTGATGCATTTTGACCCCTGTATAAGTTATTTTTTATTATTGTAAGGTCTTTATCATCTAACCCAATGGTTTCTAAGATGCTCTCATGAGCATCTTAGAAACCATTGGGTTAGATGATAAAGACCTTAGAATAATAAAAAATATGTTGCTTATGCTTGTTGTGTTGAACTTTATCAAAAGCTTTTTCAAAATCAATAAAACAGATGTGTAAATTGATTTGTTATCCTTACATCATTGAGCCAAGATTTGTGAACAGAACAATGTCTAGTACTTGCCTTTTACCTTAACTTTGCCTTTCTAGTCTCCAATCTATTTTTAAATCCAAATTGTGTTTCACCAATAAGGTCTTTAAATTTTTTATATATTCTATTTTGAATAATTTTCAGATAAATTTTGAGTGTTTGGTTCATTAAGCTGATCAGTCTAAAATCATTACAAGATTTTGTAACCATTTTCTTGGGGATTGTAATAAATATTGATTTTAACCAATCCTGGGGCAATTGTCCCATCTCATAGATTTTATTAAACAGTTGGACAAGTTTTCTTATGTTTTCTTTGTCTCTTAATTTAATAATCTCTGTTGGTATTTTATCAGGTTCACAATTTTTTTCATTCTATGCTAGTCTGATTGCTCTTTCCATCTCAGATTTCAAGATATATGGGTCTGTAATACAATTCTTTGCATCATTTAGTTCTTTTGTTTTGTCATCTTGGAATAATGTCTTTATATAGTTTGTCCATAATTGTTCCCATTCACTTTTTTTGTTATTAGTTTGCCTTTGTTATTTTTAAGTACAGATTGGTGTCATCTCTTGATGTTGTCTGAGAATTCCTTAATTTTCTTGTGTAAGTTAAAATCATGCTTTTCTTGCAGTAATTCAATTTCATTGCATTTTTTTTAATCCATTCTTCTTTAGCTTCTTTTATCATATTCTTGATTTATTTTTTGTATCTTTTTATATTTTGTAATACTTTTATTTTTATATGTTCTATACTGGTTCATTGGAGATAAGTTCTCATCTGTCATCCAATCATTTTCCTTCTGAGGCTTATTATATCCCAGATATTCAACACTTGTTTTTAGTAGGCCAACTTTCAATTTATTCCACATATCTTTCACATCTAATTCTTCATTGGGTAGAAATTTATAGAGTCTCTTGTTGAGCTCTGTTTTAAGATTTTCTACAATTTTTTTTATTTTCAAGATTTCCAAAGTTAGTTTTTTAATTTTATGTAGTTTCTGGATTTTCTTTAGATTTAATTTAAGTTCTGCTATAACTGGATTGTGATCAGATGCTATATCAGCACCGGGATATGCTTTAACACTTTTGATACTACTTTGAAAACATTGGTTAATCATAATATAGTTGATTTGGTTTCTGACTACATTGTTGGTATTTTCTTATGGTGATTTCCATGTATATAGTCTTATTTGTGGTAGTTTAAACCATGTGTTAGTTACTATTAATTCTTGTTCTTGACAAAATTGTATAAGACGGTCTCCTCTTGCATTTCTTGAGCCGAGTCCAAAATCTCCTACTATATCTCTGGTTCCTCCATTTCCCACTTTTGCTTTGAGTTCTCCCATAATATTCAGATCATGCTTCTTAATTATTCTAAGTTCTTTTAGTTGGGCATAGAAATGATCTATTTCTTTATCATATTTATCAGCAGTTGGAGAATATATCTGAATGATATTGATCTTGATTGTCTTTCCTTTTATTTGTAATAACATTAATCTTTCCAAATGTGGAATAAAATTGAGAACACTTTTGACAGAAGCACTGTTCACCAGAATTCCCACTCTATGTCAGTGAGTATTATTGGCTGTTCCAGAATAATAGAAAGTCATATCATTGATTTGGAGTTCATCTGAGCCAGGCCATCTTATTTCACTAAGTCCCAAAATATGCAATTTGAGTATCTTCATTTCTTCAATAACAGTAAATTAAAACTAGCACAAGACTGCAGAAATTATTTTATTTGATAAATGTTTTCAACCCTCCTTTGGGGTCATCATTAAGTCTAATACAAACTGTTACAAGACAAACTTATTTATAAGGTAGATTTATTTTATCTTCCCTGTTTATATATGTGCAGTGAAAAAACAGACATATGATACATCCACGCATAACTGTAAACACCTATCAATGAAGATGTCTAAAGTGGAGTTGATATTTGATTCGGATTTAAATAACCAAAACATTTAATGGATTTTTAAAAGGTTCTCAACTGATATCTTAAAATTGTTATCCAAAACTTGCGATCACAAAGTACCTCCTATAGTGTAAAAAGTTTGAAATACATACATAAAAATACTGTGCACATATAAAGGACAATAATAAAATACAAGAAAAAATTATAAAAGCTGATAAAAATGTTAAACTATAAAAAAAATTTTCATTGCTAACGTGTGATGTGCACATCAGAGACAGGTGCACCACTTACTATGCACTACACATTATAGATTTTTTTAGTCTATTTTACAAATTACTTACTGACCACTTCCATGCATGAGAAAGAGAACTTGGGTCTTTGCTATTGATAATACAATCATACTTAGATCATTTAACTTTCTCAATTGACCTGCAATGATCCCTTCGTATTTGCACTTGACACGTTTTACCACTTTTGCTTCTTTCCATTTAATATCTATGTTGTGTTATAATGCTCTAACATCTATTGCAATACTAGTTTCACCCTTTTCTATATTCTTCACATGTTTTTTCACTCTTTTTTTCTAAGTTGTGGCCCGTGTATCTGATATATTTTTCTTCTCTGTTTATATCTAGGTTGGAAATCGGGATTACTTAAATTCCTGTATTTTTTCTTCTCCATATGTGTCTTTATCATTTTTCTTTCTCATGCATGGAAGTAATTGGTAAATAATTTGTAAAATAGACTAAAAAAATCTATAATGTGTAGTGCATAATAGGTGGTGGTAGTAGTTTTCTGGGTTTCTTCAAGGTGTATTGCCATGCTGTAGAAATATGTGCTGAAGATGGTTGTATAGCAACTGAAAATGTTTCATTAAAACTTTTAGTTATTATTTTTCAACTACTATTTAGTGCTGTTATTTTCAAATATTAAAATTCTATGTAGGAATGCCTACAAAGCTGCCACTTTTAGAGCATTCCTGCACTCTTTAGTGTAAAGCTGCTTTGGGGCTATTCTCTTATTCTCTAAAAACATAAATTTCATATAAATAGCAAGAATTGAAGTATGAAAGTGGTGTTGGTTTTCAATACTTGGAGGAAAAAAATCTTGAAAATTTGTTCCTAAATGAAAGCACTTGTGTCAAATACATAAAAACAAGTCTTATGTTATGCAGCAAAGAGTTAAGTATGTGCTAGATATGGGAATTATTTTACATTGAATTTAATTTCTTTGTCTCTTAAAAATGAGTTTGGTGTCTATTAAGAAGAAAAATGTAACCATGTCTGCTTTATAAAAAAGTTTGGCTGTAGATGAGTTAAAGTATATGATAATATAAAATTACTGATATTTATAAAAAAAGCACTTAAATACAATCCAAATTTAAAATTCCATTCCATATTCTAAATGTAAAATTGAATTAAGCAGCAAATATTCTTGAAAATTAATTGCATGATGGTAGTAGTACAAGACATTTTTAGAAGTAAGAAAAGTAAAAATAGTAAAGAAAGAAATATATATAAAACAATAAAAATAGTTATTTAAAATGACAAATAATGCTAAATAATATTAAAGTTACAAGAGCAGATAAAAAATAAACATTTAATATTCCTTCCAGAAGAAGAATATAAAAAATTATTAATACAATATACAAAAGAAACTAATTGTAGTATAAGCAGCAAGAATCCTACTAATCAAATAATTAGAAAAACATAAGAAAAATTAGTAAAGATAAGCTTCTTCCAGAATATCTGAAAAATATAGTACCTACACATGCTGCTCCACCATAACTATATTGTAGTATATAACAAGCAACATATGTATTTGGTTATGTGAAGACACATATGAATAGTGTAGAAATATGACTTATAGTAGAAAAGAAGCTAGCTATTAAATATACAGAATTATTATAAGATTATTCTTATTCAAATTTGTTAGAGTTGAGAAAATGGTTAAATGAAATTTCCTTTGTAGACACTGATATATTTTGTACATTGGATTTTAAGCCACTGTTTCTAAATACAGGATGAATCTCAACTTTCTGGCATGATCAGTTCTAGAGCATTGCCAGATTAACTATTTTTATGGACCAATAGAGGTCATTCACTTCTTAAATCATTAATTATACCCTTCCCATGTCTTTAAAGCATGATAGATTGCTATAAAATAAAATATATACAATAAAATTTGATTATTTGAAGTGAGAGGCTCATATAATTGAATTATTATATCATGAGATTGTCTAAAATTAGACTACTAGTTACAAGTTATTCATTATATTTAAGAATGAAAAAAAATGAACATATTCCTAAAAATAATTTTGTGCTTATATTTGTTTGTGTGTCATATCTCCCTTAATTTTTTTTTTGTTTTTGTTCTATTTTTGATACTTCACAGTATGAAAAAAATTATGTAAATTTTTATTAAAGTACCGTATATACTTGAATATAAGCCGATCCGTGTATAAGCCGACCCCCCCCCGACTTCAGAGTTTGAAAATCGGTAAAAATGCATATCCCATGTATAAGCCTACCCCAATTTTAGTGCTTTAAAACTTGATAAAAATTTGAAATCAATAAATTATGTGATCTTTGATTTTTAGTTACCAATATATTAATGCCATTTGCCAAAATAAATATTTTATTAAAACTTTAAATATATACATATAAAATAAATTATTATAATACAAATACCAATATATCAATTTAAAAAGTAAAAAACAAAAATATCAGTAGTATGGCAGGATACACTTTCATAAGTACAATAAAAGAACACTTAGACTGTAGAAATGCTTTTGATTTAGTGAAAAATCCTCCTCAGCTACTATCACAACATTAATTTCAAAATATGTTCCAAAGAACGCCAAGAGAAACATTCTTAACATTACGAACTCTTTTTTGTTGTCATAACGACAACAGTTACAGACTATAAGATAAAAGAAATATATAGATAACATAAATAAAATAATAAATTATGTAATACAATAAATATTATAAAAACTTCATATTAATTTAACAATTTTTTCTAATTTCAAAATAATTAAATTAAAGTTCAATCTAAATAAAGATACAGTGTACTTTAAAATCTATCACTACACCATTTCCAAGCGTTACTAATGGAGGTAGGGTCCAGCTTGTTAATTGGTTTAATTAAATCATTCCTCTTATTGTAGATGGTGAACGATTCTGTTATTCTACCTTTTTTGATATCATGCTCTTTATGGATCACTTTAGCATCATTCCAATCCAATATTTATGAACCATTTAGGCAGTGTATTGGATTTAATGTTTTTAAAAAGTAAAATTTTACTTTACCCAAAGCGATCGAGCGCATTGTGTCACCAACTCCAATCTGCCTTTGTATAAGTGCATCAGATAGGCGACGCTGCGCTGCCTAATGCGCTGCGACGCAGAAATTCTTCGACAAAATCCAGCTAAAGTCATCCAGTGCCTACATAAGATTCTTGGATTATTGTGGAGAATTTCTGCATCATGGCGCATTAGGCTGCAAGGCATCATCTATCTGATACACTATATAAATCCAGGTTGAATTCGGCAGCGTGACGCGCTCAATTCCTTCATGCTTAAGTACATCTTTCTCATTACGCAATATATCGAATAATGTTGGATTTCTCTTTGGCGCTAACTTAACCTTATTTTTCTATCTTCTTCATAACGTTCAGATTCTTTAGATGGTACGGGATTGGTATGTATTTACATCCTTCCTCATTAGGCTTCTCTTTCCTTTTCATTCTTTCTTCAACTTGTCTATATACCTGCGATAGAAACGTTTTGTTATAACCATGTATCATACCTACCTTCATTATATAGTCAATCTCCTTCTTTAGGTCTTCTTCTGTGCTACTATAAGACAAAGCCCTATTGAAAAACTTTTATAAGGAAGGTTAGAAGGTTAAAAGTTGGAAGGTTAAAAGGTTATGGAATATGTTGGAAGGTTATAATGTTTAAATGTTGGAAGGTTAAAAGACAGGAAGCACCAGTAAGGCCACGTGTATTTGCATATATTAAAGTGCACCAATTAAATACAGGCCGATAGTTGAGAAGAGACTGGCGCCGACATATGGCCTAGAAAAAACCTTAGCTGACTGGTGTAATAATATTTTAGGGGAAACCAATTATTCAACGAAGATCATGTCGGCTGTGTTGGAGAAAGTGCGAAATTTATACACAGATGAGATTAAAGTCATGACCATGTATGATTACGAAGCGTTATACCCCTCTTTAAGACTGGAACCAGTTTGTCTGCATCTATACTGTTTCTTGCTAGAGAATGTGCTGCAAGAGCATACCAGATACGAAACTCTTGAGAGAAATTGTATATTTAATATGCTATAATTCCTATTTCGTTTTTAGAGGGAAAATATTTAAGCGAGGGGTGCCTATTGGAAGCCCGATTGCGGGTATGTTAGCCGAGATCATACTGAGATCTGTAGAAGAATGAAAATTATATAAGTTCCAACCGAATATATGCTTGTATATATGTTATATTGATGATATACTGGTATTATGGAAAGACAAGAAATATATAGACGAGCTAGCTAAAGATTTCACAATGGATGAATACGGGCTTAAATTAATGAAAGATCAAATGAGTGAAAATAATGTGCATTTTTTAGATCTACAGTTGGAAAAGCAAGATGGATGGCTGAAAACAAGTGTATATCGTAAACCAACTTATAGACTGGTTTTAATACCAGAATGGTCAAGAGATACAATAAATTATAAAAAAAGCGGCATTTAGGAGCTTTTTCAATATGGAAGCAAAACATAATAGACTCAACTGCTGATAGTGCTTGAATATAAAAGTAAGTAGTATGAAATTTTACATGTTTGGAAATTGCATAAATAATTCCATATATATATGTTTGTGTTTGTGTTTGTTTTGCAGGACAAATCCAAATTCAGGAAATACTAGAATTTCCTAGTCAGAACGCGAACATCTTAATGCTTGTTGGACATTCTAGTATTTTCTAGGCCAAACTTGAAATGATGAACATTTTTTATTCAAAGTTCAGAATTTCTAGTTTTTCATACTCACAACCTGAAGTGGCAAATAGTTAACAAAAACAATGTCTAATTCTTCCTAAGACACGTGCTTTATTTGTCAAAAATGTCTTTAGTGTGGCACGGTATTTTATCAGACTAATATCAATTTTTAAAATGAATGCAAGCAAGAAAAAATTTATTGACTAGATTTTGAAACCGAAAATGTGAAGGAAAATCATTTTCTTGTCATGTTGTGAGAAGAGTATCAAAATTTAATTGATGAGGACAAAGTTTATTCAAAAATACTTTCGATAAATAATTTTTGTTTTAACATAGCTATTATATTTTTTGATCATCTCAATTTAAATTATTGAATTAAAAAGAATAACATTTAAAATGCAAAATAAACTTTTAATTCTTTCTCTAGCAGAGATCCTGAGTTATTCTAGCCTTATCAGTTAGCTAATCCCAACCAAAAGCAATATATTGGGGAAAAATTTTGAAAAATGAGACAATCAATTGCTACATTCTTATGATCAGAAGCAAAAAGAATGAAATAAATTATTGATAGCATGCAGACGCCCTGCAGCAAAAATTAGAGACAATGTATAACAACAGTCATTCCTGGTGTCGATCGAGCAAGAAGAAGCTTCCTAAAATGTTATGCTGATTGCTTTCAGCATTAGCTAAGACAACTTATACCACTAGGTACAAAGGATGGAATTTTGGAAACATTGCATTCCTGTTCAGAGTCTAATATTTTCCAGCAGAAATTTTCTTTTGCAAGGATAAACAAATTTCATTGAAGAAGACTTCAATCTGCACCAATGGTTTATGTAATCAGAAATGCTAGAAAAGCCTATCATACAAAAATAAGTAAATAAATACCTAGTTTTATTTTTTGACTTTTAAAATTTTTTATTTTGAATTTTATGTTGAACTTTGACTAATAAAAGTACTGTAAATACTCGAATATAAGCCAATCCGTGTATAAGCCGACCCCCCAACTTCGGAGTTTGAAAATTGGTAAAAATGCGTAACTTGTGTATAAGCCTCTACCCCCAGACTTCAGCACTTAAAATTCAATAAAAATTTGAAAACGATAAATTACATGATCTTTGATTTTTAGTTATCGATATATTAATGCCATTTGCCAAAATAAATATTTTATTGGAACTTTAAATATATACATATAAAATAAATTATTATAATATAGACACCAATATATCAATTTAAAAGGTGAGATTTTACTTTACCCAAAGTGGTTGAGCGTGTCGCACCGCTGACTCTAACCTGCGTTTGTATAGTATAAGTGCATCAGATAGGCAACGCCACACTACCTAATGCGCTGCAGTGCAGAAATTCTCGACAATAATCCAGCTAAAGTGATCCAACGCAGCGCGCCTACATAAGATTCTTGGATTATTGTCGAGAAGTTCTGCACGATGGCGCATCAGGCAGTGCAGTGTCATACCTAATGCACTTATATAAATGCAGATTGAATTCAGCGGCACAACGCGCTTGATTGCAACAGATAAAGTAAAATTTTACTCCAAAACGAGATTGATGTTGGAGATTGACATTATCGTTAGGATGACGTAACTTCAGAAAATATCAAGTTAATGAATAGTAAATAAATTTTGATAATTTACATAAAAATATTTTCTTTTTTTGTTGTTTTGAAAAACTGTTTTCTTTTCTAAAAAAAGTTCATATTATCACAGTAAAAATTATAGAATACGTCTACGTCACACGGCTCCCAAGAGACCGTTCAAAGTTTCATTTTCACTATAGTTGAATTGAGTTTGTATTCAAGTCTTGGATCGTATTTTAAAATGAGTGGATCACCCTAATGATGATGTCATATACCGTTAGGATGACATGTGCAATGTGATTTCTATATGGTAATAAATTTTTATAATTTACATAAAAATATTTTCGTTTTATTGTTGTTATTGAATAACTGTTATCTTTTCTAAAAAAAGTTCATATTATCACAGTAAAAATTCCATTAGAATACGTCTACTGTTGTTATTGAATAACTGTTTTCTTTTCTAAAAAAAGTTCATATTATCACAGTAAAAATTCCATTAGAATACGTCTACATCACACGACTCCCAAGAGACCATTCGAAGTTTCGTTTTCCCTATAGTTGAGTTGAGTTCGTATTCAATCAAATCTTTGATCATATTTTAAAATGAGTAGATCACCCAAACAATGATGTCATACACAGTTAGGATGACATGTGCAATGTGATTTCTAGACGTTAAGCATGCATTTTCAGAGTTTTGATTTTGCTTACGATGGAACTTTCTTTGATAGACTAAAGTTATTTTTCAATACAGATTTTAAATAATTATTACTTTTCGTTATTTTAAACATTAGTTACTTTTTAATCTATAGACTAAAGTTATTTTTCAGTACAGATTTTAAATAATTATTACTTTTTAATCTATTTTAATTAAATCATCAATGAATAAATATCATAAGTATTTATTGATTACTAGTGAATAAATTAAAACATTCTTAATTAATAATAATGAATAAATATATTTTTTTCACTCATATATGAATCCTAGAAAAATTAAACACCATAAAGCACTATCTGCAGTATAGAATTCAACTTATACTTTTATTAACTTAAATACGAACGTTTTCGGTGCAAAGCCCCCTCCTCAGGTACATACTATGTACTTCAATTGAATCAAGAGAAGCTTATAATAACAAAATAATTTTAGAACAACATCGTTTTTACAGTTCGAAGTCTAAAAAGCGTGGGGCCCATAGGCAATTGCCTATTTCGCCTAATGGGTAATCCGGCACTGCATATCAATATCAATAATATTTGAATCTATATCAAGAATTTAACTTTCATTACTATAACAGTTTAGAAGATTTTACCATCAGTGTTTGAAAAACTATTATAAATAGTTTTCTAACATTGCTTTTATTTTATAAAATAGAACTTCTGATTTTGCACCATTACTCAATCTATCTCAGCTATGACAAATTTTTGTATTAATTGAGAGAGAATGTATATGATTAATTTTTAAGGATAGCAAAATTATCTTGGAACATTTTTCCTTATTGCACAAATTTGAAAGCTCATTGAATATGTTGAGCCACTATTTTGCAGTAATATATCTTGGAACAGTTTTGAATTGACAGGTGGTTGGATGGATGGAATAGACTTGGTGGTTTGTGGCCAGATGGCTGAATGGTAATGCTGTTGGTATGCCACACAGGAGGACCCGGGTTCACGTCCCAGGTCTGGTAACTCCTGAAAAGTTTTTTCGAAGTGCTGGACCCGCCTCAGCGATCCCCGTCCTTCATCTACCCCCCTCCACGGGGTGTGGGTGCAGCCCATGGTTGGAACTGGCCCCGCTCCTTAGTAATCTCCCTGATTGGAAAGGGGTATAAAATAAACAAAAGAGGAATAGACAAGTGTAAATTTTTCCATGTTTGTTTTTTATAAATTTGCTTTTATTGTTATATTACAGTATATAAATACAAGAGGATTACAATATGAACATATGACTATTTTAAGAATTAAAAATTAAATTTTTTTATTTTTGAAATGATATTCATAATTCTGATAATTTATTTGTGTAAATATTATACCTAATAACTGAAATTTATTAAAATAATAATATACTATTGAGTAGACTACACCGTTTCTTATTATTTTAGTACCAGCAAAATCATAATTTTAAATTAAAACATATTTATAATTACTATATTAAATTAATTTTTCATTTAATAATATATTCTCTCTAAATCTTATTCCTTTTTAAATATCATTAATGCAAATTTAAAATGTCATTATTTAAATTTAATTTTATAATACTTTTTTAAAGTATGAAGCAACATGGTACCATGAAGGATCTAAAGGTTTGAAAGCAGCCAGATTATGGATAGCAAGATATTCTATTCCTAAGTAAGTTTTATCATTATATAATTTATTTTCTTAACAAAATAGTTTTATTTTTCACAGATTTTCTTTGATACAGGAAATTGACCAAATATTTATTTTGAGCATGTTAAACAACAGTCAAAATATAAGAAAAAATGACTAGGGAAATTACTCAAACTAAAATAAATTATTTATTAAAACAAACCAATATTTATAGATGTAAAATTCCAAATGTGAGAAACTTAAAAGAAAAATGTGGGCAGCTAATCTTACTAGCTCAACATACCTGAAAAAAAGATAGTGTGTGGTATATAATGTCTTTTTATTAGTGTGTTGGTACAGATATAGTTACTAACAGATGGAAATGATACTTGGATTTTGACATCCTTCACTGGGATTTATATTCAGTACTTATATCCTGGATTATTATCCAGAAATTTCAAGACCAGTGTTCTCTTTTCCTAGGTAGCAGCAGAGTGATCAACCCAAAACTATCAACCAACTTGTAAAATTTCAACGAATTAATTGACTGATCTCACAAGATTAGCAAGATTTTCTTCACTGTATCAAGGAACACTACAAATATCAGCCTACTATTTAACAGAAACTAATTATTTTAATATAATTTATAGTGGAATAATGATAATGAATTGTTAGATGAGTCTTTATTTCTTTATCCACAGATAAAATATCATTAATTTATTCTATTAAATAACCATAAGATTAAATATTTCAATGGGCAACAATGGACATATAATATGCTGAAACAGTCAAATGTTAAATGCATTATATGTCATGAAACATACACTGAAGGGAAAGCTCAGTTTCAAAATATTTTAAAGCATCACATAATATATATTTCTGTTAATTCTGTTATATACTCTACAATAGCTTATATTGAAGTGTTTGGCAGAAAATAGCAAAGAAATATCAAAATTGTCCAAATCTCAATAAAAATATTTAAAAAAGATTTTAAATGATAAAAAAAATCAGAATTAAAACACTCAATGAAAGTTTTGTTCCAACTAATTAAAATGAAGAGCCAACCAACATTCATGATTGTCAGCAGCATAAATCTGATATCTGAAATCTATTATAAAATAATCGTCACATATTTTATAATGATCAGAAGTATCAGAAAATGCACAAATTGTCAATCAGGAAGATCAGTATATAGATTGCTACATTTCCATTTAATATTAATTACATGATTGATAGGTATAGTAGTGATGGTGTTTATTCACTAAAAAAAATTATTCTCCGTATTTCCAATATTATTTGGAAGGTCCAATAAATTGATGTTTTTGAATGTATTTAAATATGAACATTTGCCATAATAGCATATTTTTAATAATAAAATTGAAAAGAAATAGGTATTATTTTTAGAAACATGGTAGATTGCATTGCTATCATAAGACATGCTACTAGTGCCAATGCATCCAGTTTATGTATTTTTGCTCATATTTGATTAATTTCTGATATTTAAATACCTAAAAAATATTAAAATATGTACAATCATACATATCCACAAATTTTTAACAAAAAAATTGTAATAATCAAAAGATAATGATTTTTGTTAGAAACAAATATCAAGGATTGCTTAGCTAGAGTAAAGGTACAGTTCATTCCAAAAGGTAGTCACCTAAGTGGAAGATGTTCGGCTTCCTTACAATTCTTACAAACCAATGAGATTAATCGATTCAGGTGCAAATTCGAGTTTGTAGAGCTTTGGACGATTCCATTTTTTTCTTCTAAGCAACAGTGTTAGGTATGCTTAATGACAGGTGTTCAATCACTTTTTCTGAAAATTGATTTTGAGCATTTATTAGGAAAGTTTCAATTTATTATTTACAAATTAATCTATATGTTCAAATTATTAAACAGATAACTAAATCAGAAGATATAAAAATTGTGGAGTCATTAATTATACATGAATATAAAAAACATTATCGCGTGATAAATGACAATCAACCTTCTGTAATACCATATATTTTTATCATATATTTTATTATTATTTTTAATAAGAAATATATTTATACAATGTTATATTATAATTTTTTTAAATTCAAATTATGTTCTTACTAAATTTTACGTTCGAATTCTTATACGTTATGTATGATTTGCTGAAGTCCCTGTGGACAGAACTGGCTTAACCAGGTAAGCAGAAGAGCACCACATCGGGGCGCCAAAATTATCATTTTCTCAATATTATTATTCAGCAATATTGTATATTGCTGAATAGATGTTACAAGAAAGTTGCATCGGGGGCCGGGACATCTAGAGTCGAAACTGCATATGAATAATTATCTCTCTTCTTATTTACCCCTACAATGAATGCTAAAATAAACAAGGATGATATCAAGTCTATAGCTATCAAGAAGAAACGTAGAGTGATCAGCTTAGAAGATTAGTACGTTTAACACATTTCTTTTTTCCTGAAAAATCTATTTCTTGAAAAATCCTTGGCACTGATCACCCATTTTACATGTATTATTTATCCCGATTATCGCGGATTCAATTATTGCAGTATTTTTCGTGGCAACAATAACCGCAATAATCAAGGTATTCCTGTATATAAAAGAACTCTATATATAGTTTATATATAATATATGGCAGCAAACAAATACGGTATATTTATATTAGCATATTATAATTTAAAAAATAAATCTAAATATCATTCCTCATAATTACCAATATTCAAAATTTAAAAAATGATATTAGAGCATATTATCTATTTACTCTATTCATAACTAGAAAATATTCCTGGATGGAAACAGTGAGCAGTGATTAGTTTTTTCAGTTCAGAGCATTGTAATCGTCCCATCTCATTCGTATACCTTATCCCTATTCTTAGTCAGAACGGACACATCCATTTTTAGCTTCCACTATGCACATTCAAACTGACAAACTTTATAACTGATCAACTTCTGGTAAGCTCAGTCCTGTGAAACGGGTGACTGTCTTTTTGGAACGAACTGTACATGAAAGTTTAAAAGAAGTTCTGTAAAAATTAAAACTTTATCAAATGTCATGCTAGTTATATATTATTGTATATTATCACTGAAGATGGCCAAGAAGAGATGAAAACATTTTTACAAAGTGTTAATCAAGTGTAATTTTGAAAATAAAAATCTGCTTTAGTGCTAATTGTTATAAGTTAATGATTGAAGAAAATTGCAGAGGTTTAATATTGGGTTGTTCGGAAAGTAATTTCGTTTTTTTCCCACTAGTGGTGTTAGTTGTATTTTTCCCGCCAATTTTATTCTAAGCCATATTATTGTTATAAATTTCGACAATTGACATTTCAAGGCATATTGTTGTTATATCTGTTTTGGTTTTCTAATAATTTTTCTAATAAGAGTTTATATTTGTGTTCGATAGTCAAATTTATAATTTATGTTCTACCATGTTTTTCTGAAAGTTCGGTATAAAGACAAAGTATAACAGATTTCAATTGTTACATATTTACGTATTATGTTCTATTTATTTTAATAAAGATATAACTATCTTTCACTTTGTATTTTTATTGGTTTCATCAAAAACATTATAAAACAATTGGACTCGATTTGTAAAGATATAAATGCTAATTTCAGTTTTTACAAAATTTCATTTTAAAAAATCATTTCTTACGAAATGCTTTATTAATTATATCATTAAATGTTTATTTTGAACTAGTCATATATAAATATGCATTTGCTTCAGATTTACCAAAATAATTGTCTTTTGAATATATATTTATATACTACTAATAAATCTAGTTAATGTAATTTACTAAAACATTGCTGCCATTCTCAATAAGAAATCGTTTTTTCAATTTAAACTTAAAAATATCACATTTATGCAAATAAAATTTCATTCTTTTCCTCAATGGAAATATATAAAAAGCTGTATATATAGTTTATATATAATATACGACGGCAAACAAATACGGATATATAATATATGACAGCAAACAAATATGATATATTTATATTAGCATTTTAGAATTTGAAAAAATAAATCTGTAAATATCATACTCATAATTACCAATATTCAAAATTTAAAAAATCATATTAGAATGTGTTATGTATTTACTCAATTCATAACTAGAAAGTCTGCCTGGATTGAAATAGTGAGCAGCAATTAGTCTTTTCAGTTTAGAGCACTGTAATCAACCCATCTCATTCGTATACCTAACCCCTATTCTTAGTCAGAATGGACCCATCCATTTTTACCTTCCACTATGCACATTCGAACTGACAAACTTTATAACTGATCAACTTCTGGTAAACTCAGCCCCTGCGAAGCAGGTGACTATCTTTTTGGAACGAATTGTACAATGGAAACATGTTGCAACTGATCAATGAATCTTATAATCTTCAAAAAATTTTCCAATTTTTTTTGCCCTATATATAAGCCAACTTTCCACTTATTCAAAATTTTTTTTCAAGAAAAATTCCTCAGCATATACACAAATATATATAGTAGTTTTCAGCAGTATTTTTCTAATGCTTATTTTAAAAATTCATCTTAAAAATCTGCTTTTTGTCTGTTAATTTGCCAAAATAATAAACAAAATGCTAAAAAATTTAAACTAAAAATTTAATAAAAATTAACTATATAAGTTTAAATTTTTATGAAATTCTTTATTTTTTACAACTTTTTTATATTAGTAATTTATAGATGCAAAACTACTAAAATTCTTCTTAATTTTGTTTAGAGCAAAAGCAAGATTACAGAAAGCAAGAGAAGACAAAAATATACCTGAGTCACAAAAAAATGCAAAACAACAAGAACTTTACAAAAAATTACGGGTATAAAAATTAGTATAATTATATAACATAATTTAGTAAATAATCCATATATGCTAATTATATTTAAATTTTATAACTATTATTATTAAAAATTTAACATAAAATTTGAATTTTTATAATAAGTAGAATCCTGTGCTTTTTTGATAGCTCTGTATATCTTTTTCTTTTGATTATAAAAATAAGATTTTCAAAATTTGACAGAGCATTCTAAATATATAATCAAAATTTGATAAATGAATTTAGATTTTTTATGATTACACTCTTTAATATGCAACTGATTTCATGTAGAATTAATTAGAATTTTTAATAATTTATTAAAAATAAGGATAATGTTATAATGCCAGTGAGATGATTTCTGTTTTGATGGAGACACTTAACTTGAAAAAAAAAATTTGGAAACTGCAATTAATGGATTGTTGAAAAATGCATAGATAGCCAAAGGTTATACTATTTATAAATGTAATTGTATGTTTTTTATTTAAAAATTTATTTCTGAAAACTTTTTCACTTTATTTGTATATTTTTATTATAATCTAAATTGCTTTTTACTTTGTTATATATACAATATATATTCTATATATAAATAAAATCATATTAATGGATATTACCATTATTTCAGTCTATTAATATCAATTGTAGTCAAATAGGAGATACACGACCTATATCATTTTGCCAATTCAGTCCCAATTCAAAAATGTTAGCTACTGCTTCATGGTGAGTTTTTTTATTTTCTACATTTATTAACATAGTATATCTAAGCATTTCTTAAATCTTTTTAAGGATACTTTTAATGCATTTAAATAATAAAAAGTAGATAATTTCATATAAATCTAACTAACTTTACTAAATATTCTATAAGAAAATTACTTTGGAAATTCAAGTATTAAGGCTGGAACATTATAATATAAACAAACTGGGATAATCTATGAATCAAATTAATTATTAAGCAATTAGATGGTGGCATCATAATCCAAATTAAAGAAACTTGTTAAAATTATAATTTAATTCAAATATAATCTGCTATTTATTTGGCTTGCATATTAATATTTGAATAAGGATAGAATAAAAATTTGAGTACAAAAAATGATTTTGATTTCATTTTAAAATATAAAATTTTTCATGTATTGTGTAATTTATATAGATGTCATAAAGTGTTGTTAATATTACTGCAACACCTATAATGTAGAAAATCAAAAATTATGCATAATGTCAAATCAAACCATTATATTTGTAATGTAATATATATCAAGACTAGAATGTAGGTTGTTATGTTATGTTATAGAATAGAATAGTTTTTTGCATATATAATAAACTATAACAATGGAACAATTTAATCTTGATTGGGCTGCCTTCAGCAGTTTTAGAATGCATGCTTAAATTTTGAAATTAGTTAGGGAGTGGTATGGTTGCTATGATTGTGTAACAGTTCAAGTTATTGTGTCATTGATAGGTTTCATATTGAGTTGTACTGTAGAGTTGCACATAATATGCTTGTATAGGAGGAGTAATATATAAAAATAGGTGTTTGTGGTGTTTAGGATATTGTACAGTAATTGATTTTAATAAATAATAAGAGTGGAGGAAGCAGGATATATGAAATAAAAATAAATAAATAAATAAAAATAAAGTAATGGTATAAAGTTTTTTTTATAGCAGAGGCGTGGTTATGCTATTGATTTTTGTTTGCCCAAATCCAGGTGGGGTTGCAGCTTCTGGTTTCATTTCATTTATAATATACATTTTGTTTTTCCTGTTATATATTTTAAAGGCTTTTGCAAATTTTAACTCAGCATTTGTCACATGATTAATAGTGTGTACTTGTTCCCAGTTTATGGAAAGCTAATGTAAATTATATATTATCATAGATAATATAAAAACAGCATGTGTACTTTTACAGAAGAGCATTAAGAATAAAATACATTAATAGAATAAAATGGATTATAAGAATTCAAGTTAAATGAAAGAATTTCAAGTTAGAAAGAATCTATGGGCATTCATAAATCAACATTTACTAAGGGGATTTACACAATCCAACTAATCCTAATCAAGCCAAACTTCCCCTAGGGTTTATTTTTGAATAACTGCCAAATTAATAATTATTTTTAATTTATGTTACGGTGCCACCATCTATTGGATTAATAATTATTTATTTAAATTTAGTCTAAGGTGGCATCATCTGTTATTTAATAATTGAACTTTTAATTTTTACTAATTTTGGGAAATTAATAAAAATTAAAAGTTCAATTATTAAATAACAGATGGCGCCACCTTAGTTTAATTTAAAAAAAAAAAATAATTATTAATTTGGCAGTTATTCAAAAATAAATTGCTAGGGGAAGTTTGGCTTGATTAGGATTATCTATGGGCATTGAGCTTAAATGATGTTGCTACAGTAATAGATGATATAACTCTATCTCCATACATTGAGAATCTAATATATAAAGCCCTAAATGTACATCATTTTATGACAAGTCTATAAAAAATATTGCACCACAGATAGATAGAATCATCTCCTCCTTGAAAATAGATTTAAAAAACCTTTATGCTGGACATATATATATGAAATAGAAGAAAAAGACATAATCCATAACATATAAATGATGTCAAAGAAGCATAATACTGCTATCAAAGCAGCTAAGGAATGGTTTGTTAATGAGGGTATCAGGTGCAATAGAGAAGATAAATCAAGAATATTAGCAATTTTAACAACAGTTGCATATAATATCATGCTATAAGAATTTATTATGACTTCAAATTCTTGTCTTCTGGATATAGACCCAACCCCAGTACTTGACTGCAAGATTAAAAAATTGCCTAATACTGTCTTCCTGACTGATTGGAGATTTAAATCAATAAATAACCCTCCCTTATTTGAATACATAAAGACTCCAACTAATCCTAATCCAATTAGTTGGATTGAATAAATGTCCTCCCTTATTTGAATACATAAAGACTCACAAACAACCAATAAAATTAAGACCAATGTAGATTATGTTGACAAAATGAAATTATAATTTAATAAAAAACATTGATTCTTTCATGCATAATGCTAAAGTGCTATATAAATTTTAGGGAGTCGGAGTCGGATTTTTTTTAAAAGGTGGAGCGGGAGTCGGAGTCGGATATTTTAAAAGGTGGAGTCGGAGTCGGATCATTTACTATGCAATTTTAGGGAGTCGGAGTCGGATTTTTTTTAAAAGGTGGAGCGGGAGTCGGAGTCGGATCATTTACTATCCAACTCTGCAACCCTGTCTTAAACTGCCCAGAGTCAGGAGTCAGAGTCAGACCTTACAAATTTTAGGGAGTCGGAGTCGGATTTGTTTTAAAAGGTGGAGTTTGAGTTGGATCATTTGCAGTCTGACACTGCAACTCTGGTTTTAAGGCTGCAAAGATCATTTGACTTTGCTTGTGGAGTGAAATGCATCAGGATCTTTTAAACTGAAGTCAATGCTAATGTACTATTCAGAAACACCACAGGTAATAAAATGGATTGAGAAAAAAATGCCTTCCAGTTTTTTGGTGTCATAATAAAAAGGTGTGGGTTATAAGACCCGCATCTATTATAAGATCCGATTTTCGGATTATTATAATAAACTGAAAATGTTTTACTCTTTGTTAATAAAAATTTTTTTCCTACTATAAAGGCTTGTCTTAACTTAGAATTAATTAGGAAGCAGGTTGAACTTTATTAACACTGAGCTAGTTATGAACCTTTTGGACACATTTAAAGTCAAGAATATGCTCAAATCTCTACTGAAAGCTGAAGAACTTTATTTATTCTTAAAAGAATGCAAGATTAATGATGTTTTCCCAATGTCTTTCTATAGAATCTACCTACCAACCAAATCAAAGTGGTTTGAGAAAAGAATTAAATACAAGTGTTTTATTTTTGCACTAACTGACTCCAGAAGAACATACTACTGCCTTCGAGCAAAATATTATTGCAAACTGCAACGATAAATATGGCCTGCAAACAGACTTGTATGTTAATCAACTGCATTTACATCTCAATAACTATAAAGCAATATTAAGAAAGAAGTACATTAAGAAATTCAAATGGATTCTGAACCACCAAGTGCATAGCCAGCACTGGACCAAGCTCAATATTAATGTATTAGTAGTGTACATTTAGTAGTGACTTTAGATAGCATCCAACTTCCAGCATCTGTTATTGATCTCATCCTCCAAGGTCCACTCTCTGTAGCTGACCGTGTCTCCCAGTTATGTACAACTGCTCCCCAGGTAGACCTATTATTAAGTACCTATGATGATGTAAAAAAGGAAAAACTATGCTGGGATATTCTCCAAGCTAGAGAAAGGTTTCAAACATCCAAACCATCTACACAAAGACTAATTCTTAATGGTAAAATTATGTTTGCAAAAAATTGGATGCTCCACGGGATATAATATGCACTAGAGACGACAAGACAAAGAGAATGGCATTTATTAAAAAAGACAGCTATGAAAATTTACTTGAATCATTAATACAAGACTCAGCTTCTAAGTGCCTTCCAAAGGATCTAACTGAAGATTTACATAGAAAGGTACAACAACTCATCCGTGCAAACACTCACCTCTCCCACCCAGACTTTTTGGTTATGTAAAAAGCCATAAAATACTCTTAGCTTATGACCAATGGTTGATAAAACATCTTCACCGCTCTACAATCTAGAAGCAACTATCACACACTGAGCTATACAACCTCGGAAATTACTACTACACTGTAGATTCAACTGCCCAATTTATCGATAAACTACTAGAGTTAGGCCCCCTCCCCTAATGAAATTGTCTCTATACTGGACTATTCGTTATACCCATCTTTAGAGCTTCTGCCTGCATGCCTAATGTTATATCAATTCATATTGCAACACCTCCCTAAGCCAATCGCAGATATTGACATCCTGCACACTATCTGCCACTTTATAACATATAATTCATATTACACCTTTAGGAATGAATATTATGTGCAAAAAAGAGGAGTCCTCATCAGAGGACCGCTTGCAGGTATAATGGCAGAGATTAAACTCCGATCCAAACCCGGGTGGAGGCAGCAGTAGCCACCAGTATCACCTGCAGGCATAAATCTAGAAGATTTGAATTATTGTAAGAGTGGATTTCTGCATGCAGAGAAGGAGGACCTTCAGACTGGATGCAGTACTGTGATGTGGAAGGCAACAGGTTGAATATTATGTGCAAAAAAGAGGAGTCCTCATCAGAGGACCGCTTGCAGGTATAATGGCGGAGATTAAACTCCGATCCAAACCCGGGTGGAGGCAGCAATAGCCACCAGTATCACCTGCAGGCATAAATCTAGAAGATCTGAATTATTGTAAGAGTGGATTTCTGCATGCAGAGAAGGAGGACCTTCAGACTGGATGCAGTACTGTGATGTGGAAGGCAACAGGTAACCACCACATTATATTTCCCTAGTATATCATCATGAATGCAAACCAAAAGTTGGCCCTCAGTCCGTGGCAGATCTTAAATGATCAAAGGATGTTAAGAATCTCCATGAAGACCATTAAAATAGGTACTTGGAATGTGAGAAGCATGTTGGAAGCAGGAAAACTTAAAAATATTGTAAGAGAATCAAAAAGATTAGATGTTGACATTTTAGGGGAAAAGAGTATGTATGGTGTGGCAATTCTTATTAACAACAAAGATCTAATAAAATCGAAGCATGAATTCCCTCCTATTTCCAATAGGGTCATAATGCTTAAAATTTATGCTCAGCCAATTAACATAAATACCATCCAAATTTATGCCCCTACAGCTGACAAAGATGATGAAGAAGTTGAAAGTTTTTACAAAGAGATTGAGAAGATGTTCAATGTCTTCAAAAAAGAAGAAATAATGATAGTGATGGATGACATTAAAATGCTAAAATTGGTAGAGTGACAGATATTGTAGGCAACTTTGGTTTAGGACAAAGAAATGAAAGGGGAAATAGGTTAATATAATTTTGTAAAGAAAATGATCTGACAATTGCAAATACGTATTCAAACTTCCAAAAAGAAGGTTATATACATGGAAATCACCAAAAAACACCAAAGATAACATTATCCAAAATCAAATTGATTTTATAACAATAAATAAAAGATTTAGAAACAGCTTAATTAATACAAAAACATATCCAGGAGCAGATGTTAATTCTGACCATAACCCAATAGTTGCCAATTTAAAATTACGACTAAAAATCATTAAAAAGAAAAAAGTGTCTGGATATCAAAAGGTTGACTTCACAAAATTAAAAGATCCATTAATTGAATCACATATTAGGTATAAATTAGAAGATGACTTTTTAAATCTTGATTGACCAAGAAGATAATGAAATTTGCCAGATATGTGTGAATATTAAATGAATATTGGAAAGACAAAAATTGAAGAGATTGGACATCAAACTTATGAAAGAAAAAAGGGATGGATGACTAATGAGATTTTGGAATTGACGGAAGAGCGTAGAAAAATAAAAAAAACAGATGAAATTAAATACAAAGAGTTACAAAACCAAATAAGAATGAAAATTAAAATTGCTAAACAACAGTGGTACTCTGATAAATGTAAAGAAATTGAAGAACTGAAAAAAAAGAATCATGATATAGCCATAATAATATATAGCCATAATATGGCATAATATGCATAAGAAAATCAAAGAAATGACAGGTACAAATAGAAAAAAACGATATGGATATCTTATAAATAATAATGGATAAATCGTGACAGAAGCTAAAGATAAAGTAAAATTATGGGAATAATATATTACACAATTATTTGATAATGATAGAAATACAGATACAAATATGCCTTTAAATGACAGAAGACAAGAAGATGGGATTTTGACCAGTAAAATGATAACAAAGGAGGAGGTAAAAAATGCGATCAAGGTAGCCAAAAATCTAAAGGCTTCAGCCCAGATCAAAGACATTCTGAAATTTTAAAAATTATGGATAAAAAAGGAATAGAAGTTTTAACCTTACTATTTAATAAAATATACAACAGTGGTGAATTTTTTGAAGACTGGCTTACATCCACATTTATTGCCCTTCCCAAGAAAGCTAATGCTAAAAAATGTAACGAATACAGAACAATCAGCTTAATGTCTAATGTGTTGAAAGTTTTTCTTAGAATTATCAATAAAAGAATACAAAGGAAATGTGAGGAAAACATTGGTAACACCCAGTTTGGCTTCAGGAAAGGTAAAGGAACAAGAGATGCAAAGTCGCGAATTTTAATGAAGATCAATAATACTATTTCTAACTAATCCTAACGGTTAACGACTCTGCAAATTCCAGAGTTTGACCTGAGCTCAGGTCTAACTAAATTCTAACTTAAAATTAATGAACTTCAAAACAATCTAACAACAATTAACGTTTAACCGGCAAAACAAAACTGGAAACTTACAACTAAAAGTAACGAATAAGTGTTAGATTGAAACAACAAGACAATGTTAGAAACTTATACTAATAAATTGAAGAAATTCTAAAACAAGTTAAATAATAAAAAAATATAAATTTATTAGACTCACAACACTTACAAACAGTACCTCCACCTCTGATACAAATTTCAAACAACTGCAGACCTTTACAAGAATTCGAATGTCACTTAGCCAACCTTACGTTGCTACAACACATTGGTGAGTCGTTAGTTGCGTTGGCTTTTATATCCGAGTGACGTACAGTCCCATGTTGCTTCATTTACATAAATATAGGTAACATGTTTAAACTTATTAGCTTACAGAGTTATCAATTTGTGTCATCCTCTTTGCAATTTAATTATATACGAACAAAGCCTCAATTCGAGATCATTCTTGCATTCTCATATTGGATCAGTGGTAAAACTTAGTTAGATTAGATGATGACGTCATTACCCGGGATCAAAAATGAGTGAATACGTGTCCGAGCTTTTCATTGAATAGGGCCTTCTAATAGTATTTTTTAACACTTGAAAATTCGAACTTTTGATAATTCAGCTTAAAAACGATAGATAGAGAGCCGATCAGCTGTAGTGCAGATGGCGTAGTTGATAAATACGGCAATGTGGAAGTAAGTCAACTCTTAAACTGAAATATAATACATTAGATAATAATGAAAATAACGATTGTCACGAACAGGTTTTCTGCCGAACGTGACCCAGGATCGGGACCCGCGCCCCAACTGCCTTTGGCTCTGCACTTAACTTGATGTTAATGTTAATGTCGTGCGATTTGAACCATGTGGTTAAATGAGAGAATGTGCTCCATGAATAAACGTAACTATTTTTATTGTTAAACAATTAACGAAGAACTTACAATGTATTATTAGTAGCAATTTAAAATGACAACTGGTCTTCTCGAAAATAATCTTTAAAAACCTTTCTGCTTGTTGATACTTAATAATTGACTTTCTCCTGTCGCCGTCAATCTCTTTCAACACAACCACCAATACGACAGTCCACAACGAAATGGTGTTAGCAGTACCAAGGACAATGTTAATTGGACGCTGGACGAACATGTATTCCACGAGGACAGGACGGGACGGGACAGGAACTACCAAGAGTATAACCACGATACGTTGAAACGCTGGAGAAGACCACTCCAGCTCAGTCTTCTGGCCACTATTTATCTTGTAATCAATTTGTATATGCAACATGTAGAAAATAAAAATACTGAAACAATAACTAGTGATTCTTCCTTCTTTGATTATATTTCATAATAAGAATATTTAACTAAATATAAATTATTAATTCACAATAAAATAACTTCGTTTTCTCAACATCCTCCTCCCAAACACGTGGTTGTGACGTCATACTTCAGCCATTTGCCGCGACGATTCAAGCTGCTTCAGATGCATCTTTACAAGGTAACAGTTTAAATTGATAATTCTCTGCTTTTTTTAATTTAATCAACCCTACTTTTTCTTAGAATCCTTACACGATAAATAATAAAGTGCATAATAAAATAAATAGGACAGGTCAAAGTTAACTTCCTCACATAGAAGCTTTGACTGCACTGCAAATATTAATTGAAAAATGTAGAGATAAGCACCAGGATGTTTACCTATGTCTAACAGATTTTGAAAAGCGTTCAATAATGTGAAACATGAAAACTATTGGAAATCTTACATGAAATAGGTATAGAAGAAAGAAATATACAAATCATTAAAAATCTATACTAGATGCAGGAAGCTGTAATGAAGATAGGTGATGAAACAACAGAAGAGATTGAAATCAAAAAGGGTGTAAGACAAGGATGCGTCTCATCACCAACACTGTTCAATATTTATGCTGAAAAAATAATCCAGGAGGCTTTAAATGGAATTAAAAATACGAATTAAGATAAATGAACTACTAATTAATATTACTTATTAACCTGCTTCATGTTAATGTTATTGTATGTACCATTTATTCAACTGCATTTCGTGCAGGATTATAAGTAAGTACTAAGTAAGTTAGATATGAAGATGACTGTTATTTTAGCAAAATCAGAAATGGAATTACAATTTATTATGAAGAAACTTAATGAAACCTGCAAAAAATTTGACATTAAAATAAATATTCAAAAAACAAAATTACTAATTATTTCAACGAATAATTCCATAAAAAGAGCTGAAGTCAAAATAGACAAAAAATACATAGAAAAGGTAGAAAAATGTAAATATTGGGCACTGCAATAAATGAAGACTGGCAAGTAATAAAGAAATAAGAACCAGAATTGAACTGGCAAGAGCAGGATATATTAAAATAAAACAAGTATTATGCAACAAAAGCTTAAAACTAAAAATTAGGCTCAGAATTTTGAAATGCTACATTTGGCTTATCTTGCTTTATGGATGTGAAGCATGAACACTGAAAAAAGATGACTTTAAGAGATTAGAAGCTTTGGAAATGTGGTCCTACCAAAGAATCCTAAAAATCTCATGGATGGAAAGAATCATAAATGAAAAAGTATTGGAAATGTTAAACAAAGAGAAGGAAGTCATTAGAATTATTAAATAAAGGAAGATCTCATATTATGGACACTTAATGAGACATGAAGAATACATCATACATAAAAACATCATAGAAGGAGAAATTGAAGGGAAAAGAAGAGGAGGTCAAAGTAGAACATCATTGATGGACAATATAATAGATTGGACCCTGCTTTCAAAGGACAATCTGAAAAAGAAGTCAGAGAACCGAATAGTGTTTGCCAGGACGATCGCCAATGTCACATAGTGACAGGCACATTAAGAAGAAGATAAAGAAAGCCAAGTAATACACCATTTCTTACCCAATATAAAACTTTATACATGATATGTAGATGATCTCTGCAAGAACGAACACAGGATATTATTTATGCCCTCACTGACACAACCTTAGGGTTTTTGATTAAAACTCATAAAGAGCATATTTAGCAGTAGAATAAACAACCAAATACTTTAATTTTCAATCAAAAACGTTTTCAGTATACACAGATACTATCCTCAGTTGATCAAAAACATTCTAAATAAGAACTACAAACGAATCTTGTTTAATAGAACAGAATACATTTAAAAAACAATTTAAAAGAACAAACATTTTTAAATGTATTCTGTTCTATTAAACAAGATTCGTTTGTAATTCTTATTTAGAATGTTTTTGATCAACTGAGGATAGTATCTGTGTATACTGAAAACGTTTTTGATTGAAAATTAAAGTGTTTGGTTGTTTATAATAGTGCTAAATGTGCTGTGTTGATCTTTGAGAGTTATCACTTGGAGAATAAGTAGTCTCTTAGAAGTTTAGAACTATACTTTTGATTACTCTCAGTCAATTAGAAAGTTCTATTTTTCACTTTCTAGACGTCAATGTAACCATAGAAGATGGTCAATATGTTACTAACATATATAAGAAGCCAACTTACACCTTCAATGTAATTCCAGCTTGGTTACTTGATCCACATTCTTATAAGCTCTCAGCATTCCAGACCCTCTTTAAAAGGGCACATACTCAGTACACCAAACAAGCAGATAAAGACAAAGAATTTAAGTATATTCTCACTCAAGCCCAAAAATATGACTTCTCCTATAACTCATTACAGGGACTCTGGAATAAGATTTCTCAAGCTTATAATATAGGCAACAATACGTCCATAGCACCAGCTTAAATGCCGGACCAACGCAATATAAACCAACATAGATGTGTCATGTCCTACGATCCTACGGCACATAGAATCTTTAACAAAGTAGCTAAAAATACTGATACCAAAATAACTTTTAAAAGAAATCATACTATTTTCTCAGCTCTACGAAATGATAAGGCCCCAGTGGAGCACTCAAGATATCCAGGAATATATGCAATACACTCTACACCTTAGCTCCTACCCTATTACACTTTATGAAGACCCCATCAATATATAGGCCGCACAAAGCATAACCTAAGTAAAAGACTGGCTGAACATAAAGAATATATGACAAGGATGGCTAAGCACAGCTCTCTTGTATACTGTCTATGAACATGACAATGATTAACTGGGAAGAAACTGCGATTCATTGGCCTAAAAATAATTACGGTATGGCAACCTTCAATGTGAATTCTTCAACTGATGGATCAAAGTGTGATTTCGACCTTTAAGGCATATTATCTGTGAACAAATCTTAAAGGTATGATAAAAGCAACCGAAACATCAATGATACAAAGGAATATTGGAAATCATACCACATTTTGAAGGCCATCTTTAACATCACCAATTTGTCTTCCTGGGAAGAAGTGAACCAGTCGTGCATGAACAGCATTTGATGAAAGTTGTGACCAAGTACAGTTTTAGAGACAGAGATTGAGACAAAATAATTATCAAATGTGTAGATAAAAATCACAAACATAGCTCAAGAACTCAGCATTGACAACATTGATGTTCAGGATATTACTGAATTGCTTGAAAAGTCACCCTACATCACTTTCAAAAGAAGATTTTGAAGAGTTGGCTTTACAACTAGAACTGTAACATTAGCTAAAGTTTAACTTATTATGAACAGGTCAGTACAGTGACAGAATACTGAATTTTTAAGATTTGTATTTAAAGTTTTGAAATATTATGTTTATTGATGAGGGCAATTTATGTCAAAAGCATTTTAATTAATAAACTATACTGAATTTTTAAGATTTGTATTTAAAGTTTTGAAATATTATGTTTATTGATGAGGGCGATTTATGTCAAAAGCATTTTAATTAATAAACTTCTTAGTTCTTAGTTCTTAAACTTTCTCTGAAAAATGGTTTTTCAGAATGCTTTTTATATCCTGCTTTAGTGCTATGTTTGATTGATAATTAACCCTTTAAGAATAATCAAAATTTAAAAAAGTTTTCTAAAATTTATATATATCTTGCAATTCACTGCTTCTACTCATCAACTTACGATTAAACTAAAGCACTCTTAGCAGTTGAGTTTCTATTCTAAATTCTGTTCTAAATGGTTTTATCCTATATAAAAAACATCATGGAGATTAAATCACCATAGCAACGTTTTTTGGGAATATATGACAAGGATGGCTAAGCACAGCTCTCTTGTATACTGTCTATGAACATGACATAATGATTAACTGGGAAGAAACTGCAATTCATCACGGATAAATAAAGATTTCACTATTCGTACGAATAACCATGAGAGTCACTGTATAAAGATGATAAATTTCCAAAATTCGCATTGAATTTTCTTAGCTAATTAATAATTCTTATTATATTAAATTATATAAATCAAAACATATAATACTTTAGTTACTATATAAAAATGTGAAAGACTTTCTAATTTTTTAATGCATATAAATTTGCTTCTTAAAATCCCTCGAGGGATTGCATTACATAAATATTAATGATTCTGCGCAGATTGTTGGCAACGAACCAATAAGGCGATACAACTAACTTTGTCATGTGACCCAAATGTTTTGATAAAGATTTAGAAATGAAGCGGTCGAAGGATGGTAATGCTGTCAAATGTCTTAAATTAGGACCTGAAATAACTGGCATTGCTGCTAATAATTTGCTAAAGGTAAAATATAATTCAGATTTTTCTATCAAACAAACTTTGTAAAGTTTTGATTAAAAATTACTCTGAGAAATGCTAGAAAATAAATGAATTCATTGCGACTGAATTCTGCTTTTCACGGAATTACCAAATGTGATACCATTCGATAGATCTCATCAAACTGGTCAAAATTATAATAGAACCATGGACGAAAGCGGCACCGACCAGAAGATATTTCGAAAAATTCACCTCAGAATTGGTAAACAAACCATGTACCACTGCCATATTATACGAGAAGTAAAACATCACGTGACCACCATCGTAATAATGAAAACCTGCTATGTACCGTTTTACACTTTGTTTTGAAAGTCAAAAATACGCCGGAAATTATTCTTATGATTATGTGGGTTATGATTTTATGCTGAAATCCATAAGTTACTTATGAAGTTTATGGATTCATATATTATATATACATTAATTTATAATATATGTATATGCATTAAGATGTATCATCATTGAAAGTGTTCTTGCCAAGGAGTTTGAATATAATTCTTGCGCGACACCTTCAAGATATTAAATTAAACACCCGTATAACGTGCTCTCCTATAACACGAATTCATATAACGAAATCGCTCTTCTATAACACGAATTCTTGTAGTTTTATATCTTGAAAGTGTTGCGCAAGACATTGTCCCTTTCAAGATGGCGTCGCGTACAGGTGTCGATACTTGTTGTGATAAGTACTTTTTCATATAGATACTTATCGGTTCCGTTTTCGCGATTGATTTATATACCGATTTACTACTACAGTAGTAATATGACAAAAAATATTATGCAAAAATCTTGGATTCCGTGAAAAACAATCTTGATATTTGACCTGATTAAACTAGTGATTATAATATTGGAATATTTAAATGTGGCAAAATGGTAGATTACCTGCTAATGAAAGGCATGATGCGTTGTAGCTTTTAATAAATATATACATACATTTTCCAGACCATAATATATTCTCTGCATGTAGTCTGGAGGATATATATATATATATATATACATTAAAAAAAGCCTGATGTATAGTGTGATGCCGTGCGATATAATGCAACCCCCATTCTTCCAGCAGGTAATCTATCATTTAGCCCATCTTGCATTCCATCAAAAAAAAGAAAAAACACTATGTATGACCTAAGTAAATTTATTAAATAAGCAGACTGTATTTTTGGTTGAGGATTTCAAAAAATTATAATTTGGTGTGTATTCTACAGTGACGTAACCAGCTTTTTCTTTTTGGGTGGGCCACATCGATATGAAAGAACATTCTCCTGTATGTGCTTTATTAAATTGTATTTAACAGAATGCTTGATAATCAGTTAAGCAATTTAGCAATCATGTTCATCAAGAGAAAAATTGCAAAAGCTCTCAATTTGGACAAAGTAATTGATCATTTTGCATCATTAAAAAGTAAATAATACATAAGTAAAAATCACCGTATAATTTTGTATTGAGCTGATATCAAATAAATACTTATATTTACCAGTATTTTGAAACTTTATTTATTCTTTCCAGCTAATCACATTAATTAAGTACTGTGTGAAATGTGCAAAGGACACGTTTTTTTTTCAGCTTGTAAATAAAGATTTTTATCGCTATTAGCGTGAAATTATGTGAGCTTAAATTATACTTGTGGTTTTTTTATTTTCATTTTTATGGAATACAAGGCGTCTTGGATTATGAGATGTTTAATGTATTCGGTTGTAAATTTTCATTTTTACAAAACTCGAGGCGTCGGGTTATGTGGAGTTGAACTCTTGCAGTTTTCAATTTTACATTTCGGGTTATATATTCAAGGTGAGCTAGCACATGGGTCAGAACTTTCAATGCATGGGCCAGGGCCCACCCATAGTTACGTCCCTGGTA
>AYEL01060808.1:0-22500 GCA_000484575.1 Olivierus martensii | reverse complement strand
AATTTGTATGTAAAAAGATGAAGTGAGAAGAATATAGGATAGCAAGACAAAAGGTTAAAATAATTCTACTAAAAAGACTGTGTGGTAGGACACAAATTAAAAGAGGAAATCTTTAATTATCTCTTATGGTATGTATATCAGACAAAATGAAGTTTGTCTTCACAACAAACAGATCAAAAATAAATATTAAATAAAGAATATAATAGGCTTATTCATAGAAAAATGAAAAGAGAAGAATGCGAGATAATATGAGAAAAGGATAAAAGATTTCTGTTAGAAGTGTGTTGTACCATTAGAGGAAACAAAAAGATTTATATTGTAATCCTTTAATTGCCTTTTATCTATTTATCTATATACTTATAAAATACAGATTGTGTGTGTATGTATGTAACTTTTTTATTTAAAATCTACAAAAGATATTTACGAATATGATATAGAATTTTGTTCGGTATCAGTATAAGCATTTCCCTGTCACCCTTTTTTAGGGCCCAAGGGGGCCAATTTTTTTTTATTTTATGACAATAAATATCAATAGATGATGCTAAGTGTCAAAGAAAGACACAACAGATAACTTATCTGCATTACTATTATTGGATTTTTACAGAATTACTTAGTTAAAACAATTATTACTGATTATGATACAGGATACTGTTCAGTATCAATTTGTGTTAAATCAGTAACTTTATATCATACCTTTGCATTGGATGTTTTATTTTAAAGGAAATGATATTTAGGAATATGATATAGAATTTTGTTCAGTATCAGTATGGGCATGTCCCTAGGACAGCCTTTTTTTTATTTGGCATTTTTTTTAGGGTCCTTGCTCTAGGGAGCCCAATTTTTATTTATTTTATGACCATAAATATAAATAAATGGCACTAAGTGTCAAAGTAAGAGGCAACAGATAACTTACTTGCATTACTATTACTAGATTTTTCAGAATTATTTGGCTAATACAATTATTACTGATTATGATACAGGATACTGTTCAGTATCAATTTGTGTTCAATCAGTATCTTTATATCATACCTTTTCATTGGATGTTTTAAAGAAAATTTTATGTTGAATTTGCAGTTAAGCCAGTTCTATATCCATAATTATGAGCATGACATATATGTCAAATGAAATTTTTTTTATATTTTATCACACAAAGAAATTATATAACTTTTCATCATGACATAAACTACTATACGTTTATCCAATATTATGTAATAATAATAGGTAATATTTAAAATTGCACAAAAAGCAGTAATATATACAAATTTTTTTATTACAATTTTAAATGAATTTAAGTCATGTTGCATTATTTCAAACGTATTTTGAGTCTCTCCCTCTTTGAAGTTTTTCATTGCACTATGAGTGATTATTATAACATGGTTCTCCAAGCTGATCGGAGAAACAATTTGGATTGGCCAGACCTTTTTATAACAAATATTTCCACGTGTTACATTAATATATTTCTCTAACAATTACACATAAATATTTTATTTTATAACTAAAACATCGTTTAGTCATAAGAATGTAAGCATTAATCATTTTAAGACTGACATCATAATTTACAGAACTCTTCCCCCTATGTCATTTACCTTCTCAAATCTACTCTTTACTCTTAAGCATAATAATAAGTAATATTTAGAATCACACAAAAAGCAGTAATATATACAAATTTTTTATTTATTACAATTTTAAATAAAATTAAGCCATGTTGCATTATTTCAAATGCAATTTGAGTCTCTCCCCCTTCTAAATTTTTCATCACATTATGAGTGATTATTATAACATTGTTCTCATCTGATCAGAGAAACAATTTGGATTGGCCAAACCTGTTTTATAACAAACGTATTTTCATGTGTTACATTAGTCTTTATTTCTCTAACAATTACACATAAAAATTTTATATTTTATAACTAAAACATTATTTAGTTAAAATGTTTAAAGTAAAGGAAAGAAATAATATATATAGGATATAGAAAATTTTCATTTTATTGCCAAATCTATACTTATGCCATATCATTGTCATGGCATAATTATGCATTTCAACCAAGCATTATAATAATATAAACAAGTTATTGTTTTCAAGTTATAATAACTTGAAAATGGTGCCATTTAGACCATATGTTCATTAGTCATTTTCGACTTGTTTCGAGGTCCCATATCAGTACACAAAATTTTACAACCAAGTTTTTCTTCACTCTGTATAACAAGGTTTCATTAACTTATAAACTAATTTAAAGCACTAATAAGCAGTTCTATATTTATCCTATAATATCCTATATAAGGTTTCACTTTAATATAGTTAGAGAATTTTGATAAACTGCAAACAACATTGAATTTTTGAGATTTTGCATGGAGAAAACTCTGCTGTTATGTTGAATGTAATTTTAAACATCTGTATTCTATTGTGAATCTGTGTTGTTGACTTGATAATCATTATGACAAAATATATGGAAAATTCCTGTATTTTATAACCCCTTCAACTGAATGGATCACATAATTCAAAAGGGAGTTTGAAAAATGATTAGATCTATACAATGAAATTTATAAATTTCTATTTTGCAAAAAGCAAATGCAGATTGCTGAATTTTTAAAGCAAATAGATGTATGAAATTTAAATACTGCAGAAAAAAAATCAGAAATTGAAGATATTCTGCAACAGAAAAAATATTCTTGTTTGATTATGTTTAGCATAGTAGAAGGAAAAAAATTAAATATCTGACAAATATGTATTGCAATTAATAACAACAGATCTTATAAGTACAGTGCATTCTGCTTAATTGACCACCAGATAATGGGCCAACTGCTTATTAGAACCAAATTCTCAGAACCTGATTCAAATGTGCTAAATTAAGCATAATTTATTCCGTTTATTAGGATCAATGCACCACTTATTGGGACTAGTAGTATCAGTTCAGACTTTCAGAATATAGTGAGATGGGGCAGTTTAGTTTGAAAGTATTGCATTTCTGTGCACATGACCTGTAAATATTAATAACATCAATTATTTGGTAATGATGTCAGTAAAAGAAGTGTTAATTATAGCAGTTGAGTTCTATTTTTAGTTTGTTGGTGTTGATTGTGTTAGCTAAATGTTGTTCTATGCTTTTTCAAACTGTTCTGTTTTTTTATTTTGCTTTTTTTATTCTTGATAATATGTCAAAAAGAAAAGATGTAACACTTGCTGAGAAGACTGCTTTGCTAGACAAGATAAAAAATCAACCTATCAGCAGTCAACGGCAAATTTCAAACATACTTTGAATAGCAAAAACAACAGTTGCACATTTAATAAAGCAAGAAGATGAATTATGACAAGCTTGGGCATCCTGTGAATGTCAGGAAGTAAGTTCAGATAAAAGAAAATGAGAAGGAAAAGATCCCAATGTAGAAGATGCATTAAAACAATGGTTTTCTGTTGAATAAAATGTAGATGAAAGCACTATAAGCAGCTGAGGGAACAACGTAAATAATACTTTATTATAACAAACGTTTTCGGCTAACTAAAGCCATCCTCAGGTTACATATCAACATTATTAATGACAATACCGTTCTAAAACAATAATCAGTTCCAAGAACATTCTTTTTTAATCAAATTTAAAACTCAGAAAATCGTGTTTTGATCTGAAATGCCAGATGGGCTCTAGATCTATCAGCTGAGCATTCTAAACTGCCTCTCTGCCTCATAGCACCGCACGACCCTGTATACAATTAGACCGACCATTTATGGTCGAATAAGCAACTCGATCAATCAAAATGTCGAATTGTTGTGTTTCATAATCACGTTATTGTAACTATGATATTTCATTATTTCTTTCATGCATAAAACTAAATTTATGAAATACGAATTTTGCCATCTTCATAATATCGAACATTTTAAATAGTATGTTTTTATAATTATAGATCAGTTTTTTTTTATAAACATATGACATAATTCTCTATTAAATCTATTTTCGTTAACTTGCATTATCTTTGTTTTTAAATATAGCTTTTTGAACATATTAAAGAAAATGTTTTTATCATACAGTATTCAGCTTTGTCTCTCTGTTTATTATTGCTTTATTTTAATTTATGCTTTTGGTTTTTGAACTCTTCTTTCTTGAAATTAACAATATGCTATAGATTTAGCAAAAAAGCTATTTTATTAAAGGATTTAGTTTCTGTTTTTATTTTACTTATGACTAAAATAATTTTATTTTATAATTAATTCTCATTAATACACTCTTCAATATATTAATAACTGTCATAATCACCAAGTTGCTCTTTTCTATGACTCATCCTTGGAAATTGATTTTAACTATACGAAGTTCTGAATACAGTAATTTCCAATTATATTTTAGTTTTTTTTTCCCCCCAGTTCGAACTTATGACGCATATTCTATGAATACTGTAATTCATATTATTCTAATCGAAATCATGATTCATATTTTCTCCATATCATCACTTGCTATGTTTATCGCTATTAGATATTGAGCACGACTTATCACAAAGACAACTATTGTATTTTATATTGTTATTAGTTTCAGCTCGTGTGAAGCCATATTTTAAGAAAAATTTTAAATTTAATTTTAATTAACACTATTCGACTAGGCGGTCATCTGTAATGGCGATAGCTTTTTATCTGAATTATCGGCAATCAAATTTCAGGTTCTCTTTATTTTTTTCATGTGAGGTTCTAGATATGATCTATCAAACCTCATGCTTCAATGAACTCACAGAGACTCATCATCTCATATCTCTCGTCCAAATTTGATAGCATTAGGTATCAAATAGCCTTAATTAAATCTTTAAAGTTCTGATTCAATTTTAAAAATTTACCTCCTCTTCCTCCTCTTCTACTGACTTTTCTTCTAATTCCTCTTCTTTTTGAGTTTCTTCAGTAACTATAGGCAATTCTTTATCTTCGACGTCTCCTTCCTCTTCTTCTTCCTGCAATGTAATTTTAATAAAATTAGTTAGCATCTTGTGAAACATCTTATAATAAAAAATTTTTATTTCTGGATTACACTTATTATAATAGTGAGTAGTCTTTATAAAATTAAAAGATTCTTTCTCACTTTAAAACTAAAAACTTTTATTAACGATTATCTATCTAACTGTATTAATTTAAAAGCTAAATTTTCGATTAACTATTAGTCAAGTTTCATTTTGAATATTTAATTTTCTTTCTCAGGCTAATTTTAATAAAAATTTTCTTACTTCTTCTTCCTCCTCCTCCTCCTCATCTATTTTTTCCTCCTCTTCAGTTGGTTTCTCTTCTATTTCATCTTCTTCCTTCTCATCCACATGTTTGTCATCTGTTTCCTCTTCCTTCAAAAAATATGTGCGAAACACAAATAAATTATATTTTGTAATCTTACTGAAATAAATTAGTTAAAAGCAGATGAACAACGCATATGTTCAAGGTATATGATTTTCATTTAATAACTTAAAATCATACACCTATAAATATTTAATTGCATAAATAATAATAAAAGCTTTTTTAACTGGAAATTATGAATTAGTATCAGTAATTAGTTTATAAAATGGGTTGATAAAGCAATAAAAAGGTTTTATTTGCTGACACACTTCTTATATTCTGTTACTCTCCACAAAAAAAATAATTCTCTTCAAAATCGAAAATTTTTTAGTGAAATATGGGCTAGCTATTAATCCCAGTTTTCAAACTAGATCTTTGATTAGCCATTAGTCAAGCCATTTTTAATTCCTTTTTCAGAGTAATATCAGTTAATCTCAAGATGCTCCTTGTTCACAGTTGCAGCTTCGACGGAAAAATTTACCTCCTCCTCTTCTTCTTCCTCCTCCTCCTCCTCATCTATTTTTTCCTCCTCTTCAGTTGGTTTCTCTTCTATTTCATCTTCTTCCTTCTCATCCACATGTTTGTCATCTGTTTCCTCTTCCTTCAAAAAATATGTGCGAAACACAAATAAATTATATTTTGTAATCTTACTGAAATAAAATTAGTTAAAAGCAGATGAACAACGCATATGTTCAAGGTATATGATTTTCATTTAATAACTTAAAATCATACACCTATAAATATTTAATTGCATAAATAATAATAAAAGCTTTTTTAACTGGAAATTATGAATTAGTATCAGTAATTAGGTTATAAAATGGGTTGATAAAGCAATAAAAAGGTTTTATTTGCTGACACACTTCTTATATTCTGTTACTCTCCACAAAAAAAATAATTCTCTTCAAAATCGAAAAATTTTTAGTGAAATATGGGCTAGCTATTAATCCCAGTTTTCAAACTAGATCTTTGATTAGCCATTAGTCAAGCCATTTTTAATTCCTTTTTCAGAGTAATATCAGTTAATCTCAAGATGCTCCTTGTTCACAGTTGCAGCTTCGACGGAAAAATTTACCTCCTCCTCTTCTTCTTCTTCCTCCTCCTCCTCCTCCTCCTCCTCCTCCTCTTCTTCTTCTTCTTCTTCCTCCTCTTCCTCATCATCCTTTTTCTCCTCTAGATCTTTTTCTTCTTCCTCATCCTCTTCATCTTCTTCTAATTTTTCCTCTACCTCATCCTTTAACACAATTAATTACGATTCTCTAAAATAAACTGTTAAAATATTGTTTTTCATTCAGGGATCTCTATTTAGTCCTATATTGTTTGTACTTCTTGTGAAAATAGAGATTCCCTCCTTATTTAATATTGAAACCATTAACCGATGAATTTATCTCTTAGTTATTAATCTTAATTTAATAGGTCATACTTTTTATATATGTTTCTTATGAAAAATGAAGATTTTTCTCTTTTCAAATGAAAAATCCACCAATAAATGAGTATTTGTTTGTTTCAGTTTATAAACTTTATGTGCATTTAGTTCCAATTCACTTTAAGTTTATATTAATTTTTAAAATATAATTTAATTTTAAAATGTTTCCTAATTCATCTTTTCTTAAGTTTAAGCTCAATTAAATTCTCTTAATCTGTTTTCTATAAAAAGTACTTACTTGTTTTTCTTCTTCCTCCTCTTCCTCTTCTTCTTCCTCGTGTTTCTTTTCTTCTTGTTCTTCCTCTTCCTCTTCTTCTTCCTCGTGTTTCATTACTTCTTCATCCTCCTCTTCCTCTTCCTTTATTTTTTCTTCTTCATGATCTACTTCGTGTTCCTTCAAAATACAGAATAACTACGATTACTTTGAAAAACGTATAAATATTACTTATATTGTGTATACTTTTTAAATTGTCAAAACTGAATATCAGTAATTTAAATAAACTTTTCTCAGCTACCAGCATCAATTTACCATGATTTTTTCTAATGAAAAATATATAATCATTATAATTGAATATTATAGCTGTGAAAGTGCTTTTTTCTCTAATATTGTAAAATAAATTTATCTAGAAGGAATTCAAAAACATTCGAATCAATATCAAGTCTCAACATAAATATGAATGATCATAAAAAACTTCATGAAAGCCTTCAGAATTGAACAAGCATATGGCAAGTACTATTTGGTAGCAGTGCATAACTTGTTTGAAACTGCATATAATTAATTGAATGAGAAAGCTATCCACCAAAGCTGTGGTTCGATATTCCACGAACTACACTAACTAAACCGTCACAGTTTTCTTGGTTGACGTCACAGTTTCGTTTGAATAACGAACCAGTTCGGTGAGCCAGGTCACATGATTTAAGATGGAGGGATTCATAAATGTTTTTAATAAAATTATCTACAAATTTAATTGTTAGTGACGTAAATGATACAAGAAACTATGAGTATATTGATGAAGCACGTTACATATTTGTATAAATTGGGCGCCATTGAAGAAGATTCAACTTCGCCCCACTGCACATGCGGTTAGAAGTCAACCTTACTCGTGAGATAGTTTAGATCAGGCCTGTTCAACCCGCGGCCCAGAGCTGTAATGAATGCGGCCCATCACAAAAATCCTAAACTTCCTTAAAACATTGAGATTTTTTATATTCTTAATGAAATTAATGAAGTTTTTATTATTTAAATACATTTCCTATTTATATTTTCTAAAATATTTCTTATTTCAGTAATTAAAACTTCTTAACCTGTTCAATGATTTTTAATAAATTTCTGAACGGAAAGAAGTTAAAATTATTATGCTACATTTTTGCTTATTTGTCTTGGTGGATAATATACAGTATATTATACTGATACATTACTCATTACTTGTTTACTTTTTTGCTTAACAACTATTGTTAGAATTAGTATATATTATGTGCGGCCCGAGACAATTTTTTTCTTCAAATGTGGCCCAAAGAAGCCAAAAGGTTGGACGCCCCTGGTTTAGATCGTGCGAACTACTGCGGCTCAATCTGACGACACTTGGAATAAAGTACCACAAAAGTGAGGAAACCGAGTAATATCGAACCGACATAGTGCGAACTGTGAGAGAACCGATGAATATTGAATCACAGCCCAAGTTTTCCTACTTTTAACTAACAATAACAATATCGAGTAGTATCATTGCAAATGCCTATAATAGCTCATTGCTTTCTTGCCTTCTCCACATATAATTTAACACATTGAAGATCCTGTGAAAAAGCTAGGAAAGAATGAAAATTTCTAGAAGTGCACGTATAATCACAATTTCCAAACAATCACTTTACGAACAACATAACATTTAATTTCACATTAGATAAATGAGTTTAACAAACATAAAAATATTTACAAATAAATAAATCATTTATGCTTTAAATTATCTGGTTTGTCCAATTTTAATAATTACTTTTTAAAATGATCCTTAATAAAAAACTTGAACTGATATCTAAACAAAATAAAAATTGTGAGAATGTATGTATGTATTAGTTTATTTAAAAAAAGGAAAAAGATATTTGTGATTAATAAAGAGAATATTATTCAACATGAAACAACTTTAATAAAAGAATCAGAAATCACATTCATAGGAATTCTTTGAAAAGTGAAGAGGAATTGAGTGTGTGGAAAAGCATGAGGAAAATGGGAAAGGATTCTAATAGAAGTGTAATAGATCGCTAGCGAAAAAAAATAAGGCATCTAATCTTCTCTTAAGATACTTCTATGAATTTTATCTAAACCCAAAGAGGTAATCAGCATCAACAAGTTATAGATAACTATCTTTACAAGACTGCCAAGATAAGAGTAATGTAAAGATATTTTTACATTGTTTTGATACTCTTATTTTATGTGGCCTATCTGTGGGATTCTATGGAATTCAAATATCCTACATTATTGCACTGCATATCATTTTAAAGGGATTTTTATGCTTATTTAATATATATATATATGTGTGTGTGTGTGTGTGTGTATTTTCGTGTGTTTTACGTTTATAGAGAGCTAATATGTAATATTGATGTTCTATAAAAAAATAGAGTAGAAAGATTTTGTTCAGTAGTAACTATTATATTAAAATAACCGTTTATACCCACTTCAAAATACAGTGATTTTTGAATCATTTGCTGGAAACATTCATGATTATTAATTTTACCTCATTTAACAATCTCTGTTAATAAAAATTAACCAAAGGCGTCTACCGTACTGACAAAAGATACGTCGAACCAGTGAATAATGTATAAGTATGCGATCTTATCATTGGTGCCATATTTGAAGTTTGAAATTTGCAATCTGAAATTAAAATAGTTGCTTTAACCATAAAATGAATTAGTCTAAAAATATTTTGAAGCAGGACCGAAAAGAAACGGATGTAACGATTGCGAGTTACATAAAAAAGGCTCAATATATGATAATTCCATCCGCCCCATAAATTTGACGCTGGTTAGAAATATATTCTGTCATTAATAGTCAAAATGATCTCATTTCAATTTACGTGTATTATCATTATCAAAAATGTGGATTAAATCAAGTATTATTTAAAGATTCTCTCTAAAAGAATATCTATGAACTGGGAATAAGAACTTCATATGTGACAATCACTGTCAATGATCATAATCGATTAATCAAAATTATTCAGCGATTTTAAAGGAAACTATGATCGACAAATAATGTTACAATGTTATCTGTAGTCATTTATAAAATGGATATTGAAACAATAAACATATCTGGTCGGGAAATTGGTTCGATTTATCAGAAAATAGTCAAATTTACGTGTGTTTTCGAAAATGATAGGTTAAAAAAGCAGAAGAGACGATCAATTAGATTGATTACTACTTTTCAAATGGCTTGCTAATTAATTTTGGCCACAGAACTCCGTATATAAGTGTATAGTACATTATATTCTGAATAGTTTTATGATCAGCCAACGGCGAGATGGGCTGCAAGTGTAAAAATGCTCAACTGTTTCGAAAAATTTCGTTATTAATTATAATCGGCAATTATATATCTACAGGGAATATTCTGATTATATGATTAAAACAGAAAAAGCTTTAATTTACAAATTTTATTCCTTACTATATATATATAGTATAGTGTGTAACAGACCACTCTTTTTTTCGCAAAGAAGATTAGACTAAAATTTGCATACATAATCAAAGTATATCTAATCGGATTATATCATTATCATTTCCCAGAACAAACAGTAAGTAGAGGAAAATGGGATCAAATATGGGAACATAGGCTGAGTTGGGTATCGGTGGAGCTATCGAAAAGAAACATCTATTACTCAAACACTGTTTTATTCTCTTATAGTTTACAACAAAGAAGAAAAAACAACCCCGTCATGTGAATCTAAATCTGCTGAGTCTCCTAGTGGAGTCACGAGGATTACAGCTACAGCAGCAAGAATATCAGCTGTTCGGTTATCACTCATAACCTGACCAGTTCTACGTACTCATAGCCTGGCGACACGTATCCGTAGAACTGGTCAAGTTATGAATTGGCTGAACCTAACCAGTTCTACATACACGAGTCGCCAGACGGTGAAAAACTTTATGTAAGTAATAGGTGCGCTGCAGATATTTCTCAACATAAAAACGTTCAGCACCTTTGTAATTCTGAAGACATTCACCAAATACAATCAGCATATCAAAAACTTCTTCGTTTGTGAAATGACATGATTGTAGCAGAAACCCGAGGGAAGATTGATTAAATAATAAAAGTCGATGACTACAGAACAAAGATGGACAGAAACTGACATTTAGGAAGTAGGAGTATGTTGTACTTATGGTTTTTCTAAAACGTGATAATGACACCATCTGATTCTCACCCTTGGTACTCTATTTAAGTGGAAAGGGACAATCAGCACTTAAGATACCATCTGATTCTTTGGCTACGTTTTGATTATGTAAATTTTATTCTAAATTTTCTAGCACATCTCATTTCCGAGAAAAAATAATGAGACGGCTGGCTGTTACACCCTGTATATCACATGTAAAATAAACGATCCTTCTCTTTTTATATCAGAATCACTAATGCAGCGTTTCCCAAACTTTTCCTATGACGGAACACTTCACAAACCCTGAAATTTTTACGGAACACCTTAGTTATTTTATAGTATAGGTAGATATTAATAATTAGGCAAGTAAACAAATTAGGCAAGTAAATATAAGAGTTTAGAAAACAAAACAAACATTTATTATCAAATTGTAATCATGTAAAATAAAACACATGAAAATGGTAAAATAAACTAGCGATTCCAGTTTCAACTTGGCACAGAATTTAAAATGATACAAGGCTTATATTAATTTTTATATTCTTTACGAAACATTTATTGACCTTTCGCGGAACATAGTTTGGGAAACACTGCGCTAATGGATGGCATTATAATTTATTTTAGTTTATAAACAAATTCTTTTGTTGGTTTTAATTCCAGTTCATTCTCAATATTTAATTAATTTTGACTATCATCTTCATAGGAAAACGTTACCTCCTCCTCTTCCTCTTCTTCTTCTTCCTCCTCCTCCTCTTCTTTCTCTTTTTCAATGGATTTTTCTTTCAATTCATCTATTTCTTTTTCATCATCTTCCTCCTAAAATTATTTAAAGCATAAATAATGATGATTTTTGTGTGTTTTGTGTGTTAATTAAAATAAAACTTGTGAAAAAGTATTTTTATTTATATATCATATTTCTTATAAAAACAAAGAATCTGTTTTTAAATTAAAACTAATAGATAAAAGTATCTTTATTATTAGTTGCGATTTATAAATAAATTTACAATTAAGTACTAATAATTAAATATTAAAATATTTAACACTTTAAAATATTTTATTTTACTAATTATTCTCGATTTATATGTTACGTTTTAAAATATTTTGGTTTATAACTGGGAATAATTTAACAACTATGTCTATTTTATACGTTAATTCTAACACATGGAAAATTCTATTATTGTTTACTTATTTAATACAAGCAATAATAGAAATTTTCATTTATGGATTATCCTTATGTTTAAAATAATTTTAAAACTTTTACCCAATCTAATTATTTACTATTGAATATAAAATAATATAATTATCATTGGTCAATATTTTATGGGTTATGTTTATCACTTCAAAAAATTTTCTTGCTGTCAGATTTTATATATTATATTGAAAAGAAATAATATAATTCTTATATTATCTCTTATCAATATTTAACTGAAAATTTTCGTTTTTACTAGTTTTTCTGTATTATTTACGAGATTGTTTTTTTAATGATGTGGTATCTGTTTTCAATTTAATTTTAATAAAACTTTTAGATTTAATGAGAAATATCAACAATAAGCCTATATGTTTATTTTTTGTACAAAACTCGCACTTTATCTTGCTAATGTAATGGGTTAAAACAGAAAAACATCATTTTTTAATCTCTGAAGTGCTCTCTAATTCTCAAATACAGTTCAAACGAAAACTTACTTCTTCATCTTCCTCTTCCTCCTCCTCGTCTTCAACCTCCCGTTCTTCTTCCTCATCAACATCTCTTTCATCTCTGTCTTGGTCATCTCGAGTTGATTCTTCTACCTCTTCACTTTCTGGCTGTAAACCTTCGTCTTCTAATTGTTTTTCACGTTTTATTTCGTGTTCTTCTAAATATTGTTCTAGAGCTGCATTTATGTGAATCTGACATTCTTCTGCTGTTGGGGGTCTGGACAAAACGCAACTTTCTTTGTTATCTAAAGTAAAATGAGTATATCAAAATTTATTTTACTTAAAATATTGAAAATATTATAAAAGATTTATTTTTTATAAAATATAAATAACTGATAACAGTGGGCAAATATACGATCATAATAGTGTTTGTAATATGACTGATTATTCTCAATGATTTGAGATTCTAACAGTCATCTGGAATAAGCAATTTCAGAATGAAATAATCGTATACTTTCGTTTTTTGAAAGAGTTAAAGATATGTAATAGGAATGGCATGTCATTGTTGATGATTTTAATTACATAACTTTTTACAATCATATTATTAAAACCATTTCTATAAATTTCATAAAATTTGTCAAAGACAGTACTTAAAAAGTTATTAATTAAATCTCATAAGTTAGATCGTCACTATTTTTAAATTATTAAATTTACATAATTAACTGATGAAAAATTAGAGCATTTTCTGCCAAATTTCATCGACAATTCATCAATTAATTTAAAAATATTAATAGAGTGTCTCAAAAGTTTGTGTATCCAGATATTTTTAAATGGATAAAGCTATATAAATTTAAAATTTGACATTGGAGTTAATATAATAACAACAGAACATCCTCATCGAATTTCATATAAATTTACAAATTATCTCAAAAGTTATTACTTGAAACACATGCAGACAGCATAATGATAATTTTGTAAGCCCAACATTTCTTCGAAAAATGGTTAAAAATAGGTTAGTATTCGTGATTATTTTCAGAACGCTACCATTTAGAGCTACAAATATGCATCTTAAAATACTTTTTCTTCTTCTATAAGGAATTTAAAATGATTTACTTCTGAATAATAGATTTACAAGAGATAACAGTCAGTAAATGAATCGGTTTTAATTGTATCAAAAGTTTCTCAACATAAATAATTTTTGGAGAAAATATTGCATGATAACTAATAAAGTAAACAAGTATAAAAAGAAGAAATTAAATATTTTAAATGGCCTTGATTTTTATCCAGATATTGTTCATAGGTGCTCGTAGAATAGTTATAATGGAGCAGCATTACTATGAAACAGCATTTCCACTTCAATAAAGAAATTTTAATGAACCTGGGAGCTTTAAGAATTATTTTGCCCATCCAATCATAATGAACACTCTCCTGTGATTATCATTGCAATTTGACCAGAATAATATTCAGAAAGCATCTGTTAAAACTGATTCAAGGATTTTGAACTAAAATGCACTCTATATCAAAAATTTTGAATATTTGAATATATTTGAAAATTGAACATTCTAATGAAGAATAAAAAGGACAATGGACAGTTCAAAAATAAAAATAACAATCTATCACTTCATGAATTACCTTCGGTTTCTACATCACACGAAAGACACCATAAAAGAAAGAAGTCTCTCAAAATAAAGGACTATATCTAATTCTATTGAGGAAGAGCAATGGGAAATATAAACTTTGAAACTATTAGAGGAAGAGAGAACTATTATAGATTAATTTAAATAGTAGAATATTGCATTTCAATTCTCAGGTCACACATCTCCAGCTCAGGGTTTTTCAGAAGTCTGGGCTCGACTCACTGAATCTCATTCTTCTCCTGATGGTTGATTTCACCACAGGTATGTGTAGTCCATGATGGGAACTGGAATGTTCCGCCACTTAATAACTTTTAGTTGGAAAATGGCTTAAAACAACAAAGAAAATTTATCTGAATATCCCAATTAGCTGTTCAGTGAGGCACATACTGATGTTTCAGATTATTTATAGAAATGGGTTCAGAGATCAAAGGATAAATATTACTGATATAGAGGAATAATTATGAGCAGTGTTTGGAGGCTTTTCTAACTTATCTGCATAAGAATGCCTTTCAGTATATTGCAATAATTTCTCATATCATTCTATATAATTATACTATAAATATTCTTCTTTCTGATATTCACAATGTCGGATTGTAAATACTTGCAAGATACAAAAATGTAACATAATTCCCTGAAAGATGACAGGAAAAAACATTAAAGTAAGAAAAACAAAAATTAAAAAGAAACAACAGGATACTTTCTCTGAAAATATGTAATTCTAAGTAGAAAGCGGCGTTAAATCACATAAGGGGAAAAACATACAATTCTGGAAAGAACTAATTGCCTACTTCTCGAATCTGTTCTTTATTTTGAAATGATTAAAATTAAAGGATTAAAATATATAACATCATAATCAAAATCATCTTCAATGGCATAACCTTTATGTTGAATGTTGAATGTAATATAAATCTATTAAATAATTCCATAGTTATTACAAGGAAATTTCAGATTATTGAATATCTATCATGGACTTTCAATCACCTAAAAGGTCAATTAATGTTTTTCAAATTCGATTTTAATGGTCTGATCACCCTTTTCAATTTTATAAAATCAATCAAATAGTATTAAAAGTTATTAGAAAAAAATCTTTGTTGAAGTTTGAACGTCCGACATTTTTTTTAAATGGTTGTAGGTAAAGAATTAATTGATATATCTTCTAGATCATCCTACAAAATTTCATAAAAATCTAACAAATAATTCAAGATATTCAAATTTCTGAGATACTAAAAGAATATCTGAAAAGTTTGAATATTCGCCATTTTTATAGTTGAAACTAGGGGATTAAATGATATGGCTTGGAGATAACGTAGAACATAGAACATCATTGCTAAATTTCATGAAAATCTACTAATTATTTTAATTAATTTAGTTCGAAATTTATTACTGGAGAAACACAGACAGCATTGTGTTCTTATAAACCTCACTTTCCTTCTGAAAGTAGATTAAAAATAGATGATGTACACAAATAGTCAAACATGCAAGATAAATTGCAACAATATACTAAAAGTTGCATTTACGAATACTTAAAAAGATTGTAAAATAAATAAAATCTTTTGTATAGTATAAAGCCTGGTCTCTCTGTATAATATAGAATATATATACAGTATATATAAAAACTTTTTGATCATCATCATGATTGCTAAGTTTTTCCATGATGACATAATGATAATAAATAAATCTTCACACCTTACGAAATAGTACCAATATGATATAATAATACAATCTCAGTTGCCATAGTCAATAATAACAGTTACTATATAATAATCATAATGATATAATGATTATAGCAACAACAATATTTATGTTTTTTGTTATAAATTATTGTTAAGTTCTGTTTCTCAAAACAAAAAATAGAGATTATTATTATTACAGTATAAAACTGAAATAACTAACTATAAAAATATTTTTGAAACACAAAACCCTTTATGATAAAGATTTAAGGAAGTGGGCAATGTTCCAAGAAAGAAAAAATTCTTCCTTGAAAAACCAATGAAGAAATATTAATAATAGTGATGTAATAAGCGTAATATTTAATCAGAAAATTGTATTGATATGTTTTTAAATAATTTTATGTGACAATTTGTTTATATTCAACTTTATTTTTGGACTTTCTCCCATAAGAATTCAGTAGACAAATGATATTACCAAAATTAGGTTAGACTTTTTTTGCTTTAGGCCGTAGAATAGTTACCATCAATTTTACTTTAATATTTCTAGTTTTTCTGCATGTCTTTCTTTGAATAGAAAGAATTTATCGGAGCATGTCGCTCTGCATATTTACTTTCTTTATGTTAGATTGCACTCAACAGAGTATTAAATGTGTATCAAAACGAATAAGGCTGGCAAAATAAACCCTTCTATCAGTTAGGTGTCTTTTAAACATTTTTGCAGTGATTAATAAAGGGTCCTTTCATGTCAAGTGACCTAGAGATCTCTGCTTGACTCTCTTTAATTTTGCTGAAGCTCAGTGTGAATAGAGGTTTCTGGTTTAGATGTGCAAAATTTCAGTTCAAGAAATGTGTGGGTGAGACATCAGGACATTTTTTGTGAAGATCACCTGTATTACGCGAATTCAATCACGAATAATTTTCAAAGTTTCAAATACGGTTGTTGAATAACCATAGCATCTAACATTCTGAATCTTTGTTAGCTTGTTCAGTTTTATGTATTAAATCCAAAAAATGTTGTTATCAAAAGTCATAAGTTTATTGGTCAAATTTGATTAATGTTTGAGAGCAAATTTTTCAGTGTTTGATACTTCAAATTTAATATTTTCTATTACCATTGGAAAGAACAAATTTTGGACTACAAGAATAGTGGTTTTTCCAGTTTTGAGTTTTGAAGTTCTTCAAAATTAGGTCACTTGACATGGAATGATCCCAAAGTAAAAATTTCATTCCATGCGAAAAATAGATGAAAAAATATCATAATGCTCTTTTGTATCGTGAATGCGATATATACATATTAATTATATTGATTTAAAAAATCAAAAAGAGAAAAATTATATTAAATTCTGTAATATAATTGTAAAATTTAAAGTGAAACGAAACTATTTTAAAAATTTTTCTTCATAACTGTATAAAACATAATATCGTAATCCAAATCTGAAGTGAAAAAGAAAAATCAGACGGAATAAAACCATCGTGGGGAAAGAATAAATATAATTAAGAGAAGTCAGACAAGATCGATGAATCGATCACTTGACCTTTTCCATTACTGTAAAAATTATTTGATTTTACACATCTTTTCGTTGAGAATTCAAAATGATCAATTTCGGATTTATTGAAAAGGCTCGATATCGATGGTGTGTAACTAAGAGAAGATATTTCATTTATTTTGAGACAAAATCTCGGATAAATATTATCCAATCTGAATATTGTGTATATACGTATATACAATATTGGAACCCTCTCTACGGAATCATCCCTACAGAAAATGATCGATATTCGATCATATCAGCAGGACATTCGTTTTTCAAAACGATATGTTTCATAAATATTATCCAATTTAAATGAAATCCGCATATATTATTGAGATCCTTTAGAAATCATGTTAAAAGTGATCAAAATCGATTCTTTATTACTGTTTAATAAGACAGTCGATTTTGATCATTTTATCCATGTATTGTCAATAATATAAAATAAAATCAAATGTAATCCTGTAAGATTAAATAAGTTTAAATGTTTTTACAAGATTAAATTTTTAATGGCAGAACATTATTACTAAATTTCATGAAAATCTACTGATTAGTTAAAAAGTTATCAGCAGATATACAAGAATAAGACAGACATGATAATGATTTAGCCTCCTCTTCCTTCGGAAAAGTAGATTCAAACAATAAACAATTAAATATAATCAAATAAATTACAGTTTAATCAATGTAAAAGATAAAATATATTCTAATTTATTATTAATTTTTATTGTTTTCATTATATACGCAATTTAAGTCTTAAATGTTTTATTATAATGTCTTACACGCATGATAATTTTGAAATCTGTTTGAATCCTTTACTATATCATCATTCAAATCTAAATCATAAATTGTTATAACTATAAAAATAATAAAATTATAAAATTTACTTTGGAAAGAAATCAATTTATAAAGGAAATGTAAAAAAAATATGGTCACGCCCTACTTTTTACACAAAAATCAAACGATTTCAATGGCTTTTTTTTCTCTCGATCAATTAAATAGTTTGCCATTTCATTTTGTTTGCAACTAAGATAAATAATTTTTAAATTTTCATTCATTCATTGATTATTTTTAGATGATTTTTGCATCAAGCTTAAGTCAATTGAACTATTAAATTTTATATTAAAAATTTCATTACTTTCATTCACTCATTGATTATTTTCTTTCATTTATCACTTTGTCACTTTATCACTACAGTAAACCCTCGCTAATCCGGTTACAATTAAGCCGGTGTCAGATAATCCGAATTAAACTGTTAAAAATGAAAAATAATCTCAGAAGAGATTATTTATAATTTCTCAATCTTCCATCAATGAATAATCTTTTTATAATTTTTAAATAAAGACTCTATACTGATAATTTTTATTTTCATCAGTACTACTTATGCAATTTAATTTTTCATTTAGCTGTATTCTAATTTTTGCCTTTTAGAGCTATGTTTTGCTTCACCAATCTGGATTAAGTGAGAATCCAGATGATGTCTCTCCTAAATTAATTTGGATTAGCAAGAGTTTATTATATATAAAAATTTCATATTCAATCAAGAATATTATACTCACAACTGTATTTTAACATTTAATATTTAAAGTCAAAATAAGTCAAAATAAGTCTTCAGAAACAAAATTTATTGTTTAAGAATTAACTACCAATATCACAAAAACATCCTATCTAATAACTAAGAGCTAAGTAAGCCTACTTCAATTATTTTCGTGTGAAAAATTAATCCATCTATGGAAATATTACGTTATTTTTCACTCAACAAAGTATTCATATCTCTTCTAGTTTCTTCTCATTTGATTTGAAAACCTTCTAAAAACTAACCGCATGATTTATCAACTAGAGAAAATAAAGTTTACCTTACTGCAAAAAGTGCTAGTTTTATTTGTTTTTTACGTTTTAATAGTAGCATTATTATTAAAATTTCAACCATTGTTGGAATACTACTATATAAAAATTTTAATATTAGATGTATACTGAATTATAATATTTAAGTTTCCTTTTTCTTTTTTTAATATTTTTTTCATGTAAAAATTTTTTACATATACTCAGAATTATATAAGTTGAAGAATACCTATATTTTACATCAAATTTTATAAAACTTAGAAGTGAAATTTTATAAAACTTATAAGTATTTTATAAAACTTAGAAGTAAAAGAAATAATTTTCATTTTCAGACATTAGTGTGTTAAGATATTTTTATTGTAAGAATATTGTTACTTCCATATTATATATTGCTTAATTAAAAGATAATATTATCTACAGAATAAAATTCTTAAATTACATAATAAATTTTATTTTGAATCATAAAATAATTTTTAGGGTAGTTCATGCTCTGAGTAGTTTCAATTTATATGAAGATGCTATTGAAGAACCAGTAGAAGATTATGATGAACTTTCTGATGCAATATGTGATCCAACTACACAGTAAGATTTCATAATAAAACTTAAGAATAATTAAAATTTATATTTTTTTACAAGGCATAATAATAATTGCTTTTCATTCAGAGTATCAGTTAGCAGAAGAACATTTGGACCTGCAAAGGTTACTGTTTTTGTATGGATTGCTTCTACTCCTTCTTTAACAAAATGTATTTGGTCGATGGCCATAGCTCAACATCAGTTTTATTTAAATCACAAGCACAGAAAGGTATATATAAAATAATTAATTAATTATTAGATAATTTAGTTAATCTCAAAATAAAATTAGTAATTTGTGTAAATGATGATGATTATGCTTAATCTTTAACAATACAACTATAAATAATGCAATCTAATTTATTTATTTATTAGAAGTCTTCACTTTGAATAAAACATAATATATTTCATTGCATGAAATACAGGGTGACCATAATTAAATTGACAATACTCAGAGCCTTCTGCAGCTCAATCTATCAGCCAGAATGCCACCAAATTTTGTAGGAGCACTAATGATGACATGGGAAACACGATTCCATGAAGAAAAAATTAGTGTCGAAAGTCACTGATTGGGGAAAATTTGGCGCTCTTGTGGCCTATGCAGCTGAGAATTTGCAGAAAACGCAGGTAAAACATCAAAATGCTAATTCACAATTACGTTAAAACATTACAATAAACAGACAAATGAAAACAAAGAAGAAATGCCAGTGAAACAAAGCACTTTATTCAAAAATTCATGTCCCTGGCGAGGACATAAGATCTCTTTCAATGTGACAACCATTCATTAGGACCACACATTGCATCCTGTAAACCAGTGTTTCTCAACACAACTGATACTACAGACCAATAAAAATTTTAAGCTTGTATTGCAGACTACACACAAAGTTGTATACCAAATTGAAGAAAGTGCAGATTTTTTTTAGTAATTTGTGGACTAATTACCTAAAAAGTTCAGACAGTACTATAAATGACGGTATATTTTTCAGTAAAGATCATGCACAAGATGCTCCGGTAGAGGGAGAGAAGAGAAAATTTTTCAAAAGTTATCCCAAGCAATAGTTTCTGGAGAAACTCTAGGTCTAATTTTCTTTTAGATTCATGCATTGTCATCGAACACTGTTCTTTGTGCAAAATTTAAAAAAAATTGGTTAGTTAGTTGCCATATTTGACCAAGATAAATAAATAAACAGAAGACAATTTGAATAAAAACATAAAAAAATCTAAACTTTGAAATACTTTTTTTATTTTTAAGGAAGAATATTAAACTTATTACATTACAAACATAATGCGATTATTGTTTGTTTGTCAATTTTTGGAACTATTGTTAGTGACTGGCATATGCAAAGCTGAATTTATATTCATATGATTTCTCTGTTTTGTTTTGATGCTAGTCATTGCCGAAAATATTGATTCACATAAATAAGTTGTTGGAAATGGCAGCAATGTGCCTATGGCTTTTTTATGCAATTCTGGATATTCACTACGAATTTTAACTCAAAATTGAGTTATACTTAGTGACTTAAATGACACCTGTAATGTAGTATCACAACTTAATTCTATTAATTTTTTTTGTTCCAAATCAGTAACACTCTTTTCCTGTTGTTCAACAAATGGATTTAAAATCCACATATTCCTCTCTGTATATCTTCCTCTTTTGGATAGTATTGATCAAATGCAGAACTAAGTACTGTTACATGTTTGACAACAATAGTTTTTAGATTGTTAATATTTATATCAGCTTCATTAATATATTCTGAAAATGAATGAAACATATCATAGTTGTTTTCTTTTGCACGTTTGCACCATAACTGTAACTTTTTTTGAACGCCTCTATTTTATTCCACAAGTCAAAAGTGGTAGCATTATTTCCTTGCAAAGTTAAATTTAAGTCGTTTATTAATGAAAAGATATCCGATAAGTAAGCCAGTTTTGCAGTCCAATTGTGATTGAGGAAAACATTTCTTAGTTCTGAATTTTTTCTTTCAAAAAGTGTTTCTACTACTACTCTGAATTTGTAAAGTCTTGTTAATATTCTTCCCCATCTTACTTCAGCATGAATTAATAAATATTCATGTTCAAATCCCATTTCATTGCATAATTTTGAAAATAGTATGGAATTCAGTGCATTGCTTTTGATATAGTTTATTATTTTTACTGACTGAATAAGAACAGTGTTCAAATCAGGAGACAACTTTTTAGCAGCTAAATGCTCTTCGTGTATAACACAATGAGTAAAAATCATTTTTTCGTCTGCTACCTCTTTAATTTTTTTACAGCTCCCAAATGTGTTCCAGTCATACTTGCAGCTCCATCAGTGCATAATCCAATACAATTTTTCCAATTAAGTGAATTCCTTTCAATATAATCAGAAATATTTAAAGAAATTGATAAACTAGTTGTATGATTAACCCTTTGCAATCCGATTATACTAAATTGTTTACCAAGCTTAAAAATTAGTCCAACTATAACACCTGCACAATGAACGAATAGTGACTGACAATTTGTTTACATCAGTATCTCTCTCTCTCTCTCACATCAACAAGTTGTGACATGAAAATTTTATG
>AYEL01060807.1:0-10856 GCA_000484575.1 Olivierus martensii | reverse complement strand
TATCTTTCAATCTAATTTTCATTTTTTTTTATTTTTTTATATCCCCGCCATCTATCATTTTCTCCTATCCATAGTTTTTTCGGGAGTCCCGACGAAACGATGAATGCAGGTTCCTATCCATAGTTTTTTCGGGAGTCCCGACGAAACGATGAATGCAGGTTACACTGCATATAACAGCAAAGTACAGTATATAGTATATACTATATAATAAAAAAAAATCGAAAATTATGCTTTTTTGACATGCACTGCTTAATGTTATCAATCGGTTATTGTTATCAAAATAGATCGGTCCCAAAGTGATTCTAATAAGCGGCTTCTACTGTATATATAGGCCTATATATAATGATAATTTTATATAAAATTTCATGTATAATATAGTATTATATATATATATATATATCATTTAAATGATACGGATATAAATATAAAGAGTGTTTTATGTTTGTGTTTTTCTGTTATTCAAATGTATCCTTGACTACCTATGCAACATTGATATATACAGCATTTGAATAACTATATAATATTTGAGTAATAGAACGTTGGAGTTCGGTTTCGAACCCTGCGTCGTAATTCGTAAATGTCCAAAATTTATGGATTTATCACTACTAATGTTTACTAGGATACTATACATTATCTTAATCAACATAAAGAACACAAAACTACAAGAATCAGACATAAAAAAGATGCTTTTCACATCTCAGACCATTGGGCCAGGGAGTCGAACCAATATGCATTGCCCAATCACAGAATTTACTGATTGCATCACCGTCGGAAATACTAGTGAGCGTAAGTCGAGGCGATCGTCGAAAACTTACCTCGACTTACCCTCATTAGTCCTTCCGACGCTGTACAACTACGCTCACTAGGCCTTCATTAGACCTTGACTTACATCTATAATATATATTTGTTGTATAGTATAATATTATTCTATGCAACAAATTTGTAAAATTTAAAATTTGTTGTACGGTAATTCCAGTAATTCAAAATTTTACGGTGCCAGTAATTCAGAATTTTTTCCGAGGAATTTACATATCAAATGATTTCTATAAACTTCTTCCAGAAAATGAAGTAAATCAGGATTATAAACATCCATATTTTTTAGTAGGGATGTCAGATTTGTAGACATCCGTGTGAAAAATGTGGATTTTAGAATATCTATGTGGATTTAAAAGAATTTTATTCTTTATTCTCAATACTAATCCGATTTTGTACACAATCTTGATAAGTACGTTGGCATAAAAAAATGGTTAAATCTAAATATTTATGCTAGTTTTGTCGGGAATGGCACTTTGTAGTAATTTTGCAAGAAATCCGCTTTTACAAGTGATTGATCATCAAAATATTCTAACAGAGAGATTGAATATATCTGCTTTCTAACTATCTAAATGGAGAATAAATCCGCGATATCAGAGTAAACATTGGTTTTTATATTTTTATCAAATACAATATTTAAAACTGAAATAAAAATAGATATTAATAAAAAAATTATATCGATAAATAAATGTTTAATCCATAGAATTTTTTCGTTACCTTATTAATTGAAAATTTATTCTACAGAGATAATAAATAAGTTCATAATTTCTACTTAACTAATTTTATTAGACGATTTTCTTTTATCTACTTCGCAACACGTTTAATGTGTTTTAATATTTAATGAACTGTTTTAATTAATTACTACCAGATCACATTTAAGAATGTAATGTTTTAATTCCATTAAAAAAATTAAATAATATTTTCTACAATTTAACTGCTTTTCTCATTTGTAAATTTTATATAAAAATATAAAGTTAATTTTGAAATATTAATGAAGCCGTACATATAAAAACTGAAATCATCAATTATCTCTTAAAACAGATTATTATTATTATTTTAAAATAACGTTAATTAAACTTTTTCTCTCATAAATCCTTTGCTTCATAAATTATATTTATGCGTAGGGCGTAATTAATATATATATAAATCAGAAAAAATTATTTATTCAGCACGAAAATTTCTATTGTGCAAAGTAGAATTATTTCCAAAAATAAAACTACTGCAGTCACTTCTTCCTGATACGATTATTACGCTATTAGTATGCTCTTATGCTACTTTATTTATTTATACTATGAAAAGAGAAAGTTATTCTGCAAATCCTCTCTCCTTAATTACTTTTGCAATATCAGAAGTAGCCACTTTGATCCGGTTACAGCTCATAATAAGATTTACAAATTTCGTCTATAGAAGAATTACTATCAGTTATCGTATTAATATTTACCATATTAAGACAAGATTCTATTTAGAGTGCTGCCACACGTCAATGAATTGAGTTAAAATTGCGTTCGGGTTGAATATAAATGTTTTGACAGGCTGAAATATTTATGTTTTTGCTAAAATTCATAATTTTAACATATCTTAATTATCTAACCGAATAAGTAAAAACTGTAAACAATAATAACACATTAAATGCATTTTATACCGATGAATGAATGGCAGCATTCAATGTAAAATCTTACTTTGATCATTTCATTAGTAACTAATTGAAAATATTCAACTACGCCAGCTGCATCAGTTTTTGACAAAATATCATCAATTTAGCGAAGCGATATGTGTCTAGTTTGATAAACATCAGAATCGTTGATTATTTTTTCGATAAAGTTCAAAAATAGCAAAGAAAACGTATAATCGAACTATTTGAATGTTCTGTTACGTATTCAAACAATGCGCATTCATTGTCTTTTTCAGTTCGCAGGCAGGAAATCAAATTTGCTACAAGAGAAATAGAATTTCACCTCGACGCGGTAAAATTGACAGAAAGATTTATTTGTTTCAGATGTCTAAACTGAAAAATTGCTTTTGCATGCTGCTACAATAAATATGGCTACGTCACGTGATGGAGACGTGTCAATATGACTTACATCAGCCGACGCGTTAATGCGACATTGGCTATTATGCATTCTTATCCTGGAAGAACTCGATGGATAATTCAATCTTTTCTTCGCTATTATTGCATAACATAAAAAGGAACTATTGTGGCATCAGAATCGATCCGAATGTAAATAATTATATAGTCGACTTAATTCATTCACATGCAAATCACGCATTTTAGGAACTATTGTGGCATCAGAATCGATCCGAATGTAAATAATTATATAGTCGACTTAATTCGTTCACATGCAAATCACGCATTTTTTTGCTTTTTACTTAAAACTTTATAGAGAATCAGTATTTGCGAAAGAAAAACAAAAAAAATGTGAAATATTTCTCTCTTAATCCTCGGAAACGCTCTAAATTTAGATAATTACACCAGACAATTTTCATTAAATCGAGATAAATTCCCAACTTAATTTCCTTCCAGATTAAAATGATAAAACCATTTATAAATAGCAAATTCACATGGGAAAGTCTGTTATCATTCCAAGTAATCGTGCTATCGGTATTTTTCTCCTATTTACTAAAAAGCATCGACAAAATCACAAATATAACGAATATATCTCAAAAATTTAGCGATATTTCTCAAACGCCGTACTGCGAACACATTAAATTAATTTATAATTAATTTGAGTAAATGATATTAAATTTTAGAACCTTAATTTCGAATTTAACAATCTCATAGGTGGCATTTATCGGAAATTAATTAATTTCGAAACATACCTGACGTCTGCAATGCTTTCCGAGTGCTTCGTGTTATTACGTATTGTTGCGTCGTTTCTGACGTCATAAAAGGTCGTCGATATCCAATGACGTCACGCTCAGATTACGTCATCAACGTCGTTAAAAGATTTTTATTTCGTTCTAGTTAAAACAGCAAACTAAAGCTTGCAATAAAACATTTATTGCGTTTGAAAGAATTTCGGACCGAATATACATCATCAGTAGAGTATCATAAATTACAGTTTTAATATACAGGATGAACAATAGAAATTAAAGGTGCTTAAATTAAGTGTGAGTGAGAACTGTATGGACGAGAGACACATCTATTCGTATAAAATTCTGGTTGAAAATTTGTTTCCAACAATTAATGGAACCGTAATTTACAATCCGATAATTGTTTTGTAAATGACGTCAATCAGTGGTTCGTAATGTTTCTATCATCTCTCAGGAAGACATTATTTTTATTTTTTTTTAATTTACAAACTTGAATAATTGTAACTATCTCGATATATATATAATATATATAATTTTTTATAATGAAATAATTTTTTAAAGATGTTTTCGTTTCTGTGAATTTCGAACAATTATCGTGGGACGTTTTTATATACAGAATTTCGTTTAAAATGCGTAGACAAAAAAACAAACTTTGTTTTCCGCTTTATAAACAACATCTCTATTGATTTTAACGTTAACAAGATGGTCCCAAGATCTTTAATTTTATATTTCAAAAATAACATTATCATAAGATTCACTAATTTTATTATTTTTATTATTATTTATAGCGCTATAATTAAATTATTTTTTAATATTAAAAATGTAAATTTTAACACTTTCCGGTTTATTTAAGAAAATTTTTTTTGGTTCTCAAAATTATTATTATTCCAATCGGCTTTAATTAAGAGATTTATTATAGAAAATTATTATTTTTTTTATTAAATTGCTATTGCCACCGATTGATTGTCCTTCTTCGACGAGGAGATTCTTCAGAATTTAGAGGCACTTGGTGGCACTATATATATATAATAAATGCTATCTCGAAATACTTTGCTTCGTTCCTTCGGATAGTTCGTGTATGTCTTCTGTTTGAACAGGTTCTTCCCAGAAAGATACTACGGTTTTGGAACCACTCTTCAGCCTTCCGTTTTGGTTCACTAATTCTGGTACGTGCATCACCGCCGCTGTCACGAAAGTCACTTGGCTGTTGTTTCTGGATGTTCTCCTGGAGGTCAGAGGAGATGCGGGTGATCCGCACGTGTCCGATTTTTCACCCAAAACTTTCAGATCCGAAGAAGAATCTCTTGAAAACAGAGATGGCTTTTCACGATTTGGAATATCCAAGGTTACGGAACGATATCTAAAAATAGCAGCAAACGATTTTTTCCATTAATATACATATTTTGGCAATTCTTTGAAAATTTAATTGAATCAAATTCTATAAATATTCGGAGAACTATTTCGGAATTTTTGGCTCCGTTTCAAAACAGTCATTCTGAATTATAATAATAATTCTGCTAATTTAAACAGTTCATAATTACAAATTGGTATTATCTGCGGTTCGCATTACAACAGCACGTTAATTCATTAAATATCTAATTGTTATAAATCTAAACAAATTAATATTTAAATTGGAATTTTTCTTTTTGAAAATTCATTTAGATAAATAATAATTATTTACTTAACATCTGAATTGATCATCCGCATAACCAATTAGTAAATTTAATTACGAATATGTATTTTATTTATTCATTCGTTTTAAAATTTTCAAAGCAGTTTGTAATTCGTAATATAAATAAATAAATAAAGAATCACTTAAAAGTTCTCCAAAGTTCTTTTAATCAAACATTTAATGTTACAATTCAAGCGAAAATTCTACTTTTTTTGTTGTTTTTTTTTGGAGAAATGGCGTAATAAATATATGACTTTAAAAGAAAACTTTACTGACATTTTTAAATATTTAAAGTCGACGTGTTCATTTTATTCTACCTTTAAACATTAAAGAAGGCGAAAGAATAGTATTTTACTAAGTCTACTTCAGATTTAGCCCGTTCCAAATTCAATATTTGAAGAAACCGAAGAAGGCAACAGGAATACTAAAATCCATATTTCTCGAAATAACATTTTCTGAATTTGTTTTGATTATTCTTCGCACGTTTTAACATTTTCAACAGTTTTTTTTTTAAGCTTTCGAATTGAACATTTTCGAAAAGTTTCTAACTAAAAAATTTACTCCAGACGACGACAGTTTTTATTTATTTGATTGATAACATTTTAAAGAGTATCAAAAGTCACATCTACCAGCGATGCAAAATGCATAAAGACATATCCACCTGTTTTTATTTTTGGAGCATTTAAACTTTTAATACCGAAAATTACAATAAAATGTTTCGATTATCTGATGTAAATTTTTATGAAAAAATAGAAATAAAATAAACTTACCCGGCTTGCAAACGACGGAGGCGATCACGTTTGCGTAAACGTTGCGCTCGATATCTCAGAGCGCAAATAATGGCGAACGTAATTATAGGAAAACAGATGACGCAAGATAGAATTGGAATAACGATTGGTCGAGGATCCAATGACACTGTTAAAAAAATAATAATAATAATAATAAATATAGGCCTATACAATTAAAATTTTAGATAAGGAAAATCGTTAGATATTTTCATTAAGGACATTTCTCTAATTAGCAAACGTTTTAAATGTTAAACAAAGCCAATGATACGAGCGTAATCTGAAAGAGATTCTTCGGTATATTTATAGTTTATTCAATAGAAGATTTTCCGGAAATTAAAAACTCGCCTCAGTAGTTACCACATCCTTAAGTGTTGATAAATTCTTTCGCAGTTTTATGAAAAAATGATATTAAAAATACCAGAATTTAAAATAATTTAATATATAATAACGCTAATTGCCTTCTGACTTGTTAGCTGTTTACAGTTTACAAATTTTTTTTTAATTTTATTTAGTTAAAAAATTTTGTTATAAGAAAAATTTTGGATACGAAATAAAAATAAATTATTTTGTATAAATTTAAATTATCGTTTAATATTGTATAAATATATTTTTTTTTCTTTTCTAAAAATTAAGAATTCTTTAAATTTATCCCAATAAGAAATTGAACATTTTTTTCTTCGCGATAAAATTTTCCAATGGATAGAAAAACTTTTTTTTTGTCGCAATTCATCTTGATCTCTTTTTTCCTTTTAAGTAATTTCGGCCTTATTCTTTTATTTCATTTTTTTCTTTCGGTATTATTCAGCTTAAAGCAATTTTAGTAGAAATTATCGTCGGAAATATTATGGCGAAAGTTTTTCCTTTTAAGTAATTTCGGCCTTATTCTTTTATTTCATTTTTTTCTTTCGGTATTTTCAGCTTAAAGCAATCTTAGTAGAAATTATCGTCGGAAATATTATGGCGAAGGAATTCCTTATATAAGTTAAGTTTACTTAGAGTTCTAAGAGTCACTTCCAAAAATAATACCACTCGACACTAAAACCTTTCATTTTCTTCTTTTTTTTCAATGCCAGAAATAGAAGTTTTACGTCGACGAGAGAAGTGAATGAATGAAATTTTTCGCCATTCATTAATTAATTTCTATAAGTGAATTTTATGAATTATGAGAATTTCTAATCCTTGTAGCTCTCAGATTTATAAATAGAATCACAGATTAATCTTCAGCATATCATGATTTATTAATGAGCGCTTTCAAAATCCTAAATACCGCATATGTTCAGAGATTAATTTAGAATATTATCGTCCTTTAACCTTAACTCTTTTCTATCCGCGCAATTTCATTCTTTCTAAAAATAGTGCCTTATTATATTCTTCCATCTTCAACTAGAGGAAAAAAAGTCGAAATTTATCATAATAATTGGTGAGAAATAATATTCATAACGAGCAAATTATAGAATATAGTTTCTCATCATTTATACTGTAATTTTTTTTTAATCAATATTACATCGATTTTCGATTTTGATGATAAAATCGCCGAATTTTTCGTATTACCTAACGAAGTGATAAGGGAAATATTTCTTATTATAAAATTTTTATCTTCCAGAATTGATAAATTATAGTCGAAAACATAATTTTTCCTCTTAAAAATTTTATTCTGAGGAGAAAATTTTAGTGTAATATATAATTGTCTGTACAGCTTCGTTTTATTCAATTTATGAAACAATTTTCGAATAAATGTGATAGAAATGTTTAAATTAGTTACGATATTCTTCAGATTTATATTTTATTTTATCGAATTATGTGACATTCGTGTTTAAAATGCCTTTAAATTAAAACCAAAAAAAATTTGAAGAATTTTTCTTTATTAGCCAATGCGATCCTCTCGATTTTAATTGAAAAAGTAAAATTTGAATATTATATTTTTGATAATTAAGTCAAATATACGAAATTATAAAGATAAATGCAGCCAAAAAGAGTTTGTAATGTGGATTACCACATAACAGCCATACTTATTCCCTAGAGAAATTAACCATAAGCCCTGTACGGATGCTGAAGATATATTCTCAAAAAAATTCGATATTTATTAAGGAAAAACTCAAACTAAAAAATGTTATCAGCGTAATAAATGTAATTTTCGGTAACCAAATTACGAATTGAATATTTTGTTGGATAATTAAAGATTTTCCAATTCTTCGAAGTTAACATTTTTACAATAAAAAAATAATAAGAAATTAAACACTTATATAAAACTATTACTATAGAGAAAGGAAAAATGGGTTGAGGGAGAGAAATTTGTTTTCAAGCAATTTTCAAGAACAAACTTAGATCGATGGATTTGCACATCACAGTTAATTGGAATGTAGACAAGAATAAGTTTGGCGGCTTACAGTTAGAAGACGATGCAATCATTGCAAACGTACACTCGGTCGAGCGATGTGTGTGATTAAAGGAATTTATGACCATTCGTTGACAAATTCGTTTTAAGCTTCAATATCTAGCAAACTTTCCAATCAAAATAAATTAAACGAAAATAACTTAAAAATAATAATTTAATCTGACGTTTAAATACGAATTACTATTATCTTGGACAAATTAGAATATATTCTCTTAATCTTGGTATTCGAGTTTAATCACGCTTAAACATACGACAATTTATTTTTGAAAAATCATTAGATTTAACAAGGGAAACTAAAATTTAGAAATATTTAAAAATAATATTTCTAACTTAAAATAATATAGAAATATTTATTGATGCAAGAAGTAATAAATATATTAAAATAAATATAAAAGATGAGTAGAGACTGTTAGATATAAATCAATGAATATGTAAATGAACAAATAAACTTACTTAAAAATATACAGTACGTCTACCTTTTTTTGATGATGAATAACGTTTTAAAATAAATTTTTTGGTTGAATATAACATTATTTACATAATATGAATAGTTTTTTTAAACTATTCATATTATGGGAATAATGTTATGCTCTCAACTCATCTTTTATATTTATCTTTACAAAATTATTTTTTATAATTTTGTAAAGATATCACACGGATGTTATAAAATTAACAGAGATATAGTTTGGATAAAGAAAGGAATGTTCGTCTAAAATTTGAATGTTCTTCAATATTTTTCTTCTTGAAAAATTTCGTGGATATTTCGACAGACAAGCTGAGAATATGGTTTTACATAAGACCATTGTTGTAAAATGTATCTAAAGTCCTTTCAAACTACTATGACATCATTCACGTCAGATAAATGCAGTAGTTACAAAGATATCGCCTTTGTAATCTTTCAAACGGCAGCCATATTGTAACAAAACTATGTAAAATCTCGAAAAATAGATATAAATCTTGGATAATAAGGAACAATTTTCTACATTTGAATAGTCTGAAATGTTTGGTTCTTCAGATATCTTGTGGACGAACAGCCGAACAAATCGACAAAATAAATACATTTAATCTTTATTTTTATAATTAAAAAACTGTTTTAAAAAATCTGTAGTTTTCAAAATTATATATTCTTAAAGCTATCAAAATTTCGATTAATCGATTTTTTCTAGTAATTATAATTTCAAATTTTTAAAACGCTGCAAGTGATAGCTGAAATGTTGTTTTTTAAAGATTTATTCGGTAAATTACATTAAACCCACTTGCAACAGATTATTTTTTTAATGCTATAAACTTTATTATAATTAATACCTGACATCTATATATTATAATAATATAAAGAAAAATGTTTTATATTTAGAAATTCATAGCAATAAATTCCATACCAATAATGGAAAAATCAATCAATTTAATTCTTTCAACTTCTTGTCAAAAGCCAACTTCAGCAGATTTAAATTCAACAACCTACTAAGAATATTCTCCATATAGGAGAATCTATATAAAAAAGAAAAATTCGGATTGGACGAATTGAATTTAGATTTAACTAAATCACATCTCTGATCTGAAGTTACATTCAAAAAGGCAAATCACCTTCAGTAAAAATTCTTTTGTTAAAAAAAGAATCTAAATAAATCAATCCATTCACCAAGAGAGGAAAAAAGAGAATTAAATTTCCTTTCCATGCAATGCCTGAATAGAAACTATTAAAAATCATGCGAAGTACAGTGTAGCTGATGTTTTTATGTGGGTTGAGATTCGGGATTGGGAATATCTTTTGAGAGGAAACAATCGTATCTCACTACGACAGACATGTGCGACAAACTGTATCCATAAACTTCTGAACAACTCATTAATCAAACTTCACATTCTACATGGTATAACACGGAAAGTATCGTGAAGTTTATTTTTAAATCTGTACTCAATGGAACGGTAGAGAGTAAAACTTGGTAGAATTAAAATAAATATTTAAAATTTATTATAAAATAACAATAACTTTAATATTATATAATTTTAAAAAAAAAAAAAAAAAAAAAGACGTAGAGTTTACTAGAAAGAACGTCTTTTTTTTAAGAGATCAAATAATTGATCGGTAAAGAAATGTCATTAGTGTGATCTTAAAAGTGTCAGAACAACAACAAATCCCCGTGGACACGAGAAAAAATTGATTGGACGTTCTTTGAAGGTAGAAATCATTATTATTTAAGAATTAACCTATATGTGAATTTGATTTTATTAAAAGAAATTTAAACGCAAATTTAACCTGGTTTTTTTATATGCTACCTTCGAATTACTTCGTGGTTATTAATATATTGACTTCATAAAAATAATTAAAAAAGAAAAAATTGTTATTCAATTTAACATCCAATATTAAATTTTAAAAAAC